>VWZS01007733.1:55407-287423 GCA_013397075.1 Rhabdornis inornatus | reverse complement strand
GCTCCCGCCCGCCCCCGGCAGCCGCGCAGGCTGCGCAGTCCGGCCGCGGGAGGGCGTGCTGTGAGGACCGGCTCCGCTCCGCGCTCGGCGCTCCGCACAGATCCGCGGCCGCGCTCTGCCTCCGCCTCCCCCGGGAAGGAGGGAGGGAGGGAGGGAGTTGCGCCGGCAGAAGCGATGCCGCGCTCCGCGGCCCTTTTTATTTATTTTACTATTTTTTTGGTTGTCTTTTACTACGAGCCGAGCACGGAGAGGTCGGAAGTAAACATAGTAGGAAAAAAAAAATATTACTAGCAGGGATTAAAGGCAGCTCCTCGCCGTTCCCCTCCTCCCGCCGGCGTTCCCGCAAGGAAGAGCGCCGTAACCGCGGGGGGGAAGGGGCTTCACTCGCCCCTCGCTCCCCTCGCCGAGGCTCCGGCACCTTAGGGCGAACTGGTCCCGCAGCGCAGAGCGGTGGCCGAGGGGCAGCGGGGGAGGCGCGGGCTCCCGGCACAAAGGAGCGTGTGTAGCTGGGGCACCCCCCAACCCGGTCTCCGCTTGATTATCCCGCCTCTGCCGGCGTCTGCAGAGGATTAAACAGGGAGAGGGCGGAGGCAGAGCCCCACGGGGGTCACCTTGCAGCCACTCTCCCTTTGGCGGTCCCCGCGTGTGCTCCCGCCCAGGCTTGTGCCGCCCCCACTCCGACCACCTTCTCTCGCCCCATGGTGACCTCCCTCCTTTCGGTCATTCCCGAGGGACGCGGCTGCAGAGCTGCGACGGGGCGCTCCTGCCTATCTATCCCTTTTCCCCATCGCGGGGGGTCCCGCGGGGACCCCCTCTCCGACGAACCTTCAGCTGCCGGCGACCCTCCCGGGCGTCGCCGACCCCCTCCCGCGGCTCCCGCACCTGCTAATCTCCCGTCCCCCAGGGCAGCCACCAGCCTCAGACGAGCTACGCCCCGCGCATCCCCCCCACCACATCCCCGCGCTGGCTCCGCACTCGCGGGAGGTGGAGGGATATTCCGCTGTGCCCCCCTAAACGCTTCCAGGCGGCTCTCCCGTTCCCACCGCGGGCAGCCCGCTAGGAGGGATGCTCTATGCCTATATGTGTATTTATTTCCCGCTTCCCAGCGTTTTGCTAAGAACACGCGAGCGCCAGCCCTTGGGGTTGTGATGGGGGGCGAGAGTGACCCCCGGGCGGAGGGACCCCGAGCGAAGGGACTCCGGAGGAGGGACCCCCGGGTGGGATGGACGAACCCCCGCAGGAGAAACTCCCGGGCGGAGGGACCCCAAGCGAAGGAACTCCGGGGGAGGGACCCCGGAGGAGGAGGGAACCCCGGAGGAGGAAGGAGGGAGGGAGGGAGGGACCCCCGGCGCTGGGCCGCCCCCCCCGTTCCCACGGCGGTCCCGGCGGTTCCGCGGGCCCAGCGCGCCCCCTGCCGGCCGCCGCCCCCGCCGCGCCACCTGCGGCAGCCGCGACCCCCGGGCCCCGCCGCGCCCTCCAGAAAACCAAACCGAACCACGGCAAAACAAAAAAAAAACCCTCTCATTCTGCTTTTTCCCATCGTGTCTGATGAAGAGCATTTCGCCAAGCAGAGTGTATGCAGAAATCACAGTCCTCACGGAGCAAAGGGCCGCAAGGAACTTCGGAACATCTTCTATCCCGTGTCCTATTGATAAAGGAAGGACAGTTTTACACAGAGGGTGACAAAACAAGAGCCTTGGCATAGGCATGGTGTAGATGCTTCACCTACTGGCATTTCCAGAATGGGATATCCACACCCTTGCTCAGAAACGGCTTTAAATACGTTGTGCTATTTTTAAATAATATCCCTCTCTGTCCATAGCAAGCCTTGCTGCTGTAATGGAAGTAACATGATTAAAGGCAGGCCAGAAAGGTGCAAGATCCAAATTAGTCTAGTTACAACTAGTGTAAAATGTGATATGGGCACTTGTCTATTTAGGAATAGCATTGGTTTTGCCAGATACACAATAAATGTCCTCAAAATTGTAAAAGCCATTAAAGTTCAAATGGAGCTGGTAATAGGTGAAATATTTTGAAATTACTCTGTACAGATAGGGTTGAAAATCATGATCCCATTCATGGTTGCAATAGAATCACAGGCAGAGCAATTAACTGTAATATCACAGAGGGTTATGACTTAAAGTGGAGACAAATAAGTAACATGAGTAGATGGACTCTTAAAATACCCTGTGTTCACAAAAATGGAAAAACAGGAAGGGAAGACTGGGAGAAATGTGCTATTGAAACAACACAGCCTTCAGAGGAAACAGTCTTGAAAATATTCTGCAGGATTTCTCCAGGCTTGTGCAGACTGTGATTTCACTTTTTGTTGAGGAGCCAACTCTGAGGTGCACCAGCAGGGATCTCATGAGGTAGTTTTAGTGTAGATGAAAAAAAAAAAGATATTTTGGTCTGATTTGTTATGTCCAACCCCAGCTAAAAAAGAACAGAGGCAAGGTGTGAAATCAGTAAGTATCAATTTCCAGTAAAAGGGCCATTTTGACAAAATAGCTGTTATACAGAAAGAATAAATGCACAAGTGACATAAAGGTGACAGTGACAGCAGAGTCAATGTGACTGTTTTGACATGGAAGGGTTTAGTGATCGATAGGAAATGGGAGGGGACTGACCTGGGACCCTAGGTGGAATTTTTTTGTGTGATGGGTGGGAACCTGTGAGAAGCAGAAATGAAAGCAGAACCTGAGAGACAAGTAGAAATGGTGGGAAAAGCTCTTGCACCCCCTGTCTGGAAACCCCTGAGACGTAATGTGCTCTGTGCCTGTGCCACCTACTGCATGTTTTGTTCTCAGGAGACATCTTCAATTTCTTTTTCAGAGGACAATAAGCAGTCTAATAGTCATAGGGTCACCATGAACACTATACTGGGTCCAGCTCTGAGGCCCCCAACATAAGAAAGACATGGACCTGCCAGAATGAGTCCAGAGGAGTCCATGAAGATGATCAGAGGGCTGGAGTACCTCTGCTGTGAGGAAAGGCTGAAAGAATTTGGGTAGTTCAGCCTGGAGAAGAGAACTTACAGCACCTTCCATTAACTAACAAGGGCCTACAAGAAAGCAGGAGAGGGACTTTTGACAAGCAGATGTCAAGATGAGGGGAAATGGCTTTAAACTGAGAGTAGGTCTAGATTAGAGATCAGGAGGAAATTCTTCACTTTCGGTGTGGTGAGACACTGCAGCAGGTTGCTCAGAGAAGTTGTAGCTGCCTTATCCCTGGAAGTGTTCAAGGTCAGCTTGGATGGGCCTTTGAAAAACTTGGTCTCAGGAAATGTGTCCTTGCCCTTGTCAGGGAGTTGGAACAAAATGATCCTTGAGGTCCCTTTCAATCCAACCCATTCCATTCCGATGAAGTCATAACGATCTTCAGAAATTTCTGCTGCTGGAAATTTCGCTCGACCTCTCCACAGCTTTGCAGGTTTCTGGCCTTCCACAAGTAAGAAACAGGAAAGCACTAACTAGATACTAATTAGTCTTGGAAAGTCCTAAGTCCTTGAATGAGTGATACACCCAAACAAATGTGATCAGTGCAGTCAGAGCCACTGAAATAGGCTAGCACACTTTCTCTGATAGAATCTGTGCAGAGAATCATGTCCCCACTACTACCCCAAAAGATCCCAGTCTGAAAAGCAGCGACATAGTGCAGTGTCAAGGAGAATCAGATTTGCCTTGTTACTATGAAAGCCAGAAAATAAATGAGTTACTTTTTCATCTCTTTCAGCAGCTATAATTTCTTTAACAATAGGAGGTGAGATATGTGTAGGCAGAAGCTGACAGTGTTTCTGTAAGCTGCACAGCACTGACTAAATTAATAACATCTTCCTACCCCCTCCTTCAGGCTCAGAGAGACTCATATGCTGTGCTAATGAGTACTTTCTCAGTGGACTTCCACAGCACACGGGAGAAATGCAGACATCTGGCAGGGCCACTATCCTTGTCTGTTTACTGTGGTGAAAAACAGAGACTGAAATACACCTCCCATCGAAAATGGACAGGACCCACCACTGCAGTTTCCACCCAGCTAGCTCAGTGTAGCAGCCATGGTCCATGAGTGTTCAGAATGATCATAAAATATGCAGAAGAAATCAGTGGATTTTATGGCTGACATGTTATCAGAACAAGAAAATAACAGCAGATCATAAAATAAAAAAAACAAAACAAAAAACAAAAAAAAAAACAACCAAAAAAACCAAAAAACCAACAAAAAACAAACAAACAAACAAACAAAAAACCAAACAAAACCAACAAAAAAAACCAAACCAAAACCAAAAACAAACAACAAAAAAAACCAAAAACAAAAACAAAAAAACCCCCAAACAAACAAAAAAAAAAGGGGGGAGAAAACCACCAAAAAACAAACTAGTTTGAAACCAGAGGCAGCACATATCACACATATCACATCCTTAGGTCTTGTCTGCTGTTGGAAGCCAAGGCTGTTTTTACCCTCACCCTGTGGTTTCCATCTTCAGGCAGAGGTGTCATGGGGTCAGTGAAAGTGGTATCTAGTGTAATTTATTTATTTGACTCTCCCTCATCTTCTCAGCTATGTGCCCTAGAGTATTTGCAGCAAACACGGCAGCTTCTTCCTTGGCATCATGCCAGCCAGCCTGTGATCCTCACTATGGAAAAACTCAAGCTGTTTATTACCAACAAGAAAATGGTAGGGAAGGCAACTGATGAAAACTGAATGGGGAGAGTGCTGAGTAAAGAAACTGTTGCACTGATATTAAATTACTATCCCTAGAACTACATAACATGCCACGTCCCTCACAGAAATCCATGGAAGTCCCAGAAAAGTAAGTTTTGTCATCAAGAGAATCAGAAAGAACTTGAAGTGCTCCGCTGGCTTGGACAAACTAAAAGAGATTCAAAATTATACTTCCTGTGATCCAGAGTTAAGACTCTTTTTTTTTTTTTAATTGTTAAAACCAAACACTTTAGATTTTAATTTTTCAATCTGGTAGTGCATATGAACTAGGACTTTTTTATTGTTTGTAATTGTTAAAACCAAATATTTCAGATGTTGATTTTTAAACCAACTGCATATGAAAGCAAGTCTTTAGTGTAACAAAAGCATTAGCAATTTTTAAAGGTGGTCTGTCATTAGGCACATATGTATTGATATATATTTGTCTTGCTTTGTCTTGTTGTCTGAGATCATGAAATTGAAGAAGACATCAGATTGGAAGACAGTAATATAGCCAATATTTTTGAATACAGAGAATAAAAGCCTTTACACCAGCTTTGGTCTTTCCATGGTGTGCAGGCTTTACGTTTTTTGCTTTGGGGTAAAATTACCACAGCTGTTAATTTAACTTTGTTTACAGACAGTTTGGCTTTGCAGTTCTTTCAAACCATCACAGTACCTTTAGTATCAAATTTTAGTTTGTTTTAAAATAGGGCAGCCCTTGATGAGTTTATTCTTAATTATGTAAAATGAAACTATTTGTCTGTGTATACAACTAACTTAAAATCACGAATAAACTATTTTTGCTAGTTATTTTTGTTGCTTAAATACACTACTGTAAACTGATCTAAGTAAGTCCCATGGAAAGAACCGCCAAAAATACAAGCAATTTGAATTAACTTTCCTACACGAATTAACACCTTTTGACATGGATAACTGGAAGGCACCTATCTAACACCAGTATTTTTCGCATTCCTTGATAGAACAGAGTTTTGTTCAGCTGTGGATTAAGGATGAATTGCAGGAAATCTGCACTGATTTAAGTGTATGATAAATGAGATTATTTCAAGGGCCCTGTGAAAGATAAACAGTTGTTTTTGAAAGGCTGGGTAATTTAAATTTCTCTTCAGAAAGAAAAAGCAGAGGTGTTTCGGAACAATCAGTCCCAAAGGCCAGTCACACATCCCTAGCCTCTGCATTCTCTGAATTGTATGCTGCAGTTATCAGATTGTCAAGACATCCCAGCTCTGCTTGACTAAGTCCTCTTTAAAGTATTATGGTCATTTGCAACTACTTAATGATCCTTTTAGGTACCACCGCAGTCAAACCCTGATCTTTAGAGCTGTAATGGGATCAGAGCTTCTTCCATTGCTCCAGCCCTTCAGTATTGGTGCTCCCATGTACAGACTCACTATCAGCTGTGAGGCAGCAGGAATGAGTTTTCCTGCCTCCGCACCCATCTGAAGCCACCTCCCTATATCACCTGTAAGTGCAGAGTCCCCCTCGACACTGAAGGGGTTTGCAACATTGCAGCTGGAAAGGAGAGAAGGATTGAAAGTTATTGTGCAGGTTTCTTATTAATGCTCAAGAAAAATAAACAAACCCTCCTATAGCAGCTTCCTTGCAGGTTTGGTATGAAAGCAGAGGAGCAAAGAGCTTGCTGCCATTCTTGCCACACATCCTGTGGGGGCACAGCTCCAGAAACATCTGAGTGCATCAGATATTATCTGGAGGAAGGAATGTGTCAGCTGACAGCAAGGCTGGAAACTATTGAAACAATTGTCAGCTGGGCCATTCTTATAGCTATCTCTTGTCTCTTTGAGAATTAATATCCAACAATCCTGTCCCATCTACAAACAGGTGAGAGCAAAGGACCCTTCCAGGAGTTATGCAGCTGGTTGCTTTAGAGGTGAGGTATATGATTGCTATCAAATTAACAAGTTCAGCCACAGGAGCACATTCCGAGAAGGAAAGTGGCTCTATTGGAGGAGAATGTCTGGAAAAGTAGGTATTGTGTGGCCTTTAGAAAACACTGGAGATTGGAAGTGTTACTGGTCTTGTTACAGCTGTTAGGTGGTTGGATCTGAGTTTGTGGCTAGGTGGAAAAGTATATGTAAACTATTTATCTAAGCCAATGCAAAGTCCATGCTTTCTTCAGTTCAAGCTTCTGGTGAAGATCATCAGAGCTCCCTTTTCTGGCTCCATGCTGAGCAAGCTCAGAAATGCTCACAGGTTTTGTTCATCTTGTTAGGCAAGTGAAATGATGATTTTCTCGTCAACCCTTATATTAATCTTGGAAGTCCTGTTTGATTATGTCTTTATGGGAAGGAGGAAGATGAGCTTGTAGCAGTGAATTTGTATGTATTTACAAGAAACATTCCTAACTTAACATGTCTGTCCTCTATGGGTTTCTGTTTATCAAGTCATGTTTTCTTTGGACTGGTTTATGGAAGAGAACAGTCATGTTTAAAAATTACACTGGTGAATGATCATGTTTGGCCTCTGCAGTAAAGGGCAAATCCTTTTCAGGGCTATCCCAATGAAGTTTACTTTCCAGCCAAAGTGATGCTGATTCCAGCATTGAGCACTTTCTTAGAACAGCTCAGTGCATTCAGCAATTGCTCAAGCCAGTGTGATGCTGACACCCTTTTCACGAGTGGCACTCTGCACAGAGTCTTTCAGAGTAGCTGCTCATCACCAAAGTGAGTCCTTAAAAGGCATGAGACAGTTTCTAACTCTTCACACCTGAAACCTTTCCATGCATTCAGTTACAGTCTTCTAATAATGTTACCTGGCTGATAACCCTATCTTCTCTCCAGCTTTGTTATGCAGTGCAGTTAATTCTGAATTCATTTGGACATATGTAGCCAAGTGTAGCAAAAGTGTTACCTTGGCTGGATCAGGGCTTGCACTTCCCTGGTTTCTGGGCCCTATTTGTCTCAGGTCAGGTGCCCGGATATAAGGGACAGCATTGAGAGATGTGGGTTAAGCCATCAGTGATGGTCATGTCAGCAGGCTTTGGACATGCAATGTTACAGCTGTGTGTTCCTCTAAGCTCTTTGTATGACTGTTTTAGCACCACTTTTGTTACTTTTGGTATAGTTTAGTTCAGGCTTCCAGCAATCAGAGTAAATTCAGAACTGTTTAACCGCACTCAGACTAGACATCTTTGGGAGATGAAGCTTTCTTATCTGTGGTGGCTGCTGCTGCATTTTGAAATGAGCATAAGAGGGGCAAATACATCCATGAACATTTGCTGCCAGTATGGATTTAAAAGCAAAACACAGTCAGAAAGGCTACTGAAAAACTACTTCACTTGGCTGATAACTCAATTTGTTGATAAGAAAGAGGGAGTGTTTTGTCTCTCTGTATCAGATAAGTGACTTATCACTCCCTGCACTGTTGATGATGAACATGTTCATCTGGCAGATAGTGGCAATAAAGCTGCATCTCCCCTTTGCACTGCAAGACATATGCTGCATCAAATGAAATTAAAGGAAATAGATTTAAATAACTTCTTGGTAAATGCTTTTAAAATCAATTTATAATTAACCTGTGGAACCTCCTGCTGCATTTTGTTAGAAAGGGAAATATCCATGAAAATGGATGTTTCATTTAAGCAATAATATGGGGAGATAAAAAGTGTAAGAAGAAGGGAGAAAGGACACCACTTCTCTGGGCTAGGATTGCCCAATTTAACAGGTGGTCAGTAATTGAAAGTGAGGCTCTGTTTTCTTCCTACACTATCCAAGTATAGGTTATTGTTAGGTATAGGTGTATTTCTGATCTGGTTGGCATTTTTTTTCATACTGTGCACATGGACCCAATACAGCACTGGGGCATGCACACCTTTTCCGTGAGAGCAGGCACATCTGGGATGGAGAGATCTCCTGTTAACAGCTGTTTGAGGTACAGATGGAGCCTAAATGCACATCTGCTTTTATCTGTGTTTTGTTGCTCAGGCTGGGATGGCCTCAGCAAGATGATGTCAGGATGCATTCCAGCACGATGTGTCTGGCTGCAGAGCCAGGCTGTCCTACAGGATCCCAGTGTGGGTGCAGAGCCAGGAATGCCGTGATTTCCACTGCTGAGGGAGGTGAGGCCGAAGAAAGCCTCTGTATGTTGGTACTCAGCAATGCAAATCTATGCAGTGGGTTGTGCCCACACATCTGCATTGATCCACTCCTCAGAATTGAGTCTAAGCTTCAGGACACTTGTGTGCTAGTCCAAGCTTTGACCTTGTAGGAGGAATGCTGTTTCACTGGGCTTGTTTCTGCTTGCTTGGGTTAAGTTTGTGCATGGCAGAAACTGGGGTAAATCTCTAAAAATCGCTGTGCACTGTGCATTGATGGGCAATTCCAGGGGACTGCTGAGACCTAGCATATCAAACCCAGCTACCAGGAACTTGGAACCACAACTCCTAGCGCGAAAACCCCAAAAATTGATTCAGCCTTGCTATTTATTGTTTCTTCTGCAGGTTATTTTTGTTTTATTTCCTAACTTCATAGATTCCCGGTGTTGCCTAAGCCCAGTCCTTCCTGACAGAGTCAGAATGTCCTACTGACATCCAGACTGTCCCTTTCTCAAATGGGAGCAGAGGGTTGCAATTATGACTGCAATGGCAAGAAAAGCTTTGATCAGAAATGGGCCTGAAGAGGAGTGTGCTGAGGGATTAATGTAGAACTGACTTCATCAGCAGCTGAGAGTTCTGTGGAGGAGGAATTTAGGTGCTTCTTACAGCCTCAACAATGCAAAGCAGCCATCATCAACAAGGTGTTCCCCAGAGGATGCTAATCACTCCCCTCCCTCTTGATCAGCAGTTAAGAGTGTCTCTCTTCTTTCTACTTATCACTTAGTCAGGGATGCCAGAGGTATTTCTTAGAAGATAAGAGCATTATTTACACCCAGTCTTAGAAAGGAAAGAAGTTGTCAGTGAGCTACAACCATTATTGTTCCTGTTATCATTTGCATGCAAAGGCAGTTCACCACGCTCAGACCCCATCCTGAAGGGCCAAGTATGTTGTAGTGGCTGCACTGCCTGCCTTAGCTCTGAAAGGGCTGGAGGAGATGTGCAGGGCTGGGGGAGGGAGGGCCAGAGGACCGAAGTACAGGTGTAGATCAAAGGAATCTGGGAAGCCCCAGATTCTCTCACCTGTCAGTGGCCTGTGTGCTTGAGGAGCAGGGAACATCTCTTCTCCCTGTTCACTTCCATTAGGACTTATCTGCAGATCCAAATCATGTTATCCAATAGAGGTAGGGTAACTCTCCTGTACCAACATAGATCCACTCCAGTTCCAGAGTAGATGCACCCTCCTCTTAGTGTCACAGGAAAGGACACTGAGAGATGCATCTCACTTTTGGTGAGAAGATAGATGAAAAATTAGAATATGTACTTTAGGACCGTCTAGTACTGCTCCTTATTAAGGACTAAGCTTTTTCTTTTTTTTCTCCAATTTTTATTTTTTTTTTAAATGGATGATTAAAATTATGTGAGTTAGAGTTGAGACTACTGTGTGCTTCAGAACACCAAGTTCTGTCTATACATGTGATGAGAAGGCTGGATAGGTACATATGCCAGCCCCCATAAACAATGTGCTAATATCTACAGCTACGACATTGTCAGTGCTCTGATATTTAACCAGAAGGTATCTCTGCCTTTAGCTCATGTTCTTCTCAGCTCCCCTTGTTATTCTCTTTGCTAAACAGACAGAAAATGATATTATGTCTTTGAAGCCAAAGGCTGTGTGTGTTCCTGCTGTGGAATTTAGTCATGATATTGCTAATTGGAAGGTTCAAGGTCATTCTTATATTCTTACATCCTTACATTTACATGCTTGGTCATTTTCTCCTGCATTAACTGCAGTTAATGTGAGAGTCGTTATACTCCCTCCCTCAGAGTTTCAGAAGCCTCTCTGCTAAACACTGAGTAGATGGGGTTCTTGAGGAGTCCTGAAACGAGAAATGTCCTGGATTATTTTGTGTGATGAAGATTCCCAAATACCCTTAGCTTTTCTGTACATGGAAAATGGAAGAACCCATTTGTAGGTCACTCAGTTAAAATGATACAGCATATGGAGTGCAGGTGTGTTATGCGTCTGCAATATTATGATTAATACAGATACCAAGCAGCTTTAAACCAGCAAACCTCAGTACCTGGGGTCCCACAGCACCTCAGAGCTCAGACAAAATTAACTTACCTCACTTCTTCCATAGGGGTTATACAGCCCCTTCTGAGATCAGCATTTTGTGGGGACTGGCTGTAGCATAAGCTGGGTGGCTCTGAGCTGTCTCAGGTATGTCAGTGCATCACTGCCTTACTGTGTGCAGTGCAGACCTACTCCTACTGCCAAATGGATTGGTGCTGCTGGAAACCTAAGGGAAGGATCTGGGGCAGGAAGAGGGGTGGTCTTCTTCAGGTGTGGACTGGCAGTTTATCTGAGCAACTTTTGTCTCTGGCAGGATGCTGCCTCTGGTTTGTTATCCTTAGCTGGGACATTTGCTTAGCAGTGCTGGTTGTTGCTAACAGGTTTCCTTACACCATCAAAGAGGAGCAGGCATCAGGGTTTTGGTGGCCACACAAAGACCCTGGGAGAGGGCAGTGATGACGACAGGTTTCTCAGTGTCCCTTCCAACTGCTTTGGGAAACTCAGGACCCCTTCAGACTTGCATATCCACAGACATGAGTAAACACACCTGTCCCAAGCACAGCAGTGTGTAGGAAGTTCAGACCTTAACTTGCCTCCTAGCAGCTTGCTGGTGAGGTGAGCCACTTGAGGAAGAGCAGAAGAGACCCTCTTGTCTCCTCTGCCACCTCTCTTTGACCTTGCAGCTATTTCAGAGCCTGTGGTATCTTGCTGCAAACTTAGACTTATCTATATACATGAAACTCAGCAATAACTAGCTCATATATTCATTCCTAAAGTGGTTACAGAGAGATTTGATGTTGCTTAACTCATCCAGTATCACTGATCACTTTTTGTTACATCCTTGCCTGAAGGCAATGACTTTGGTCAAGCTAGAAATGCTGGTAGTTTCTGAACAGCTTCAGCTACTGGACCAAATGACTGTTTGGTGACTTAGAGTTGTGAAAGCAGGGGAAAACATCACAGTATTCAAGCAGAAAAGGGTGTTTTGTGATGGGGAGTGACTTCTATGCTCTTGCTTTCAGCTGCTACGTGAGGAAGGGGTGACTCTTCACCAGGCTCTGGTGCTAGCTCAGCTCCTCCGAACAAGAGGCAAGCCCAGATGCAAACTTTGTGGCTTAGCCCCATGTTAATATATTCCCAAGCACTAATTAAGAGTGGTGAATGAAGAGAGAAATGCAGGTTAATGTAGCATGCTGGCAGTTTTGAGACTGCCTGCCGAATGAAAGCTTTGGAGGTGATGCATAAGTAGAGGCCAGCACCCTGCACACGAGTGAGCTGGAGGGATTGGGCTGATGTAAATGCTGCTTCCTTTGGATGGAAGATGAAAAGAGGTTGTAGAGTGCCAGTATCCAAAAGGAGAGTGGGGAGGGAAAAATCTGGGACATGGGAATAGATAGTCTTCCTGAGGACGAATGTTGGAGACCCTCTTTGCCACAGGCAGAGTCTACTGGAAATAAGGTGGAACTGCAGGTAGCTGGGAACTCAGAGACATGCCTGGAGGTGCTTGCAAGCTCTGCAAGAACAGTGATGTCATTGTGGGTTCCACTTTTGGTGGGGAGTTAGAGGAGCTCCTAAATGCCCAGTCTCTGTTCTGGATTTCCTCTCCCTGAGCACCCCCATTTGTAGACAAGGCTGCATTCAATTTTCACCTACGAGTTCCTGATGTAGGGGCCAAATAGGTGGTGGGAGAAGAACTTTCACTCAATATTGAGCCACCATGTGATTCTTGCAGCTGCGGTGATGCAGGACTGACCTTGGCAAGTAGGTGAGGGGTTTTTGCTGAGCAGTGAGTCAAGAGCTCTGTGAGCTAAAATCCAACAGTTTTCCTCTTCAGTTCAGGTCTGTGCTCTCGTTACTGAGAAATCATGACCATCTTCATGGTGTCAAAATTACTGCTGGGCAATTTCTGTCCATGAGATCTCCTCTCTCCTCCATTCCTTTTTCTACTGGATGCAATACTCCTTGTTTTTCAGGTGAATTGAATGGAAGGTTGAAGGACAGCAAAGCAGTGCAAAGAACAGATATTTGGGAGGAGAGAACATGAGGGAACATTACAATAAAAGCAGGAAGGAAAGCAGATCAACTTCAGTGTGAAATATTTACAGTAAAACTGTTGATTTGGAATTTTCTCTTAAATTCCTCCCTCAAACCAAGCTTTTGGAAGGTTTGCTAAAGCTCATAAGCCTTAGGGGCAGTTCTGTCATGTTCAGTTTCTACAGGATTGTTTTCAGCAGCTCTGGTGCTATTTTCAGATTGTTGCAACACCTCCTGGACCAAATGCTAAGGCCTCAATGTTCCACCAAGTACCTGCTTGTCTTCTTGCTGTCTATGCTCCCACAGCATTGATATCTGAAATTGTGTTGCAGAGGTTGGAGAAAGGATTGTATAGGTTGGAAAGGGTCCAAATAGATTTTTTTATCTCTTACCATGAGGTATATTTGGGGATTTTTTCCTCCTGTCCTACTTTTACAAGTTGAATTATAGGAAAGTTTACATCAGAAAGGACTGCCTGAATTAATCTAGTAGTTCCCAAACCTCTGTATTGTTTTTCCACATAGGTGCTCCCATCTTGGCATTGGAGGGTTAGGGTTGAAATGTCTCAGTGCTCAGTTGCTTCTTTTTTTTCCGTCCTTTATGGTTTCTCATAGAATTATAGAATGGTTTCAGTTGGGAGGGACCTTAAAGATCATCTAGTTCCAATCCACCTGCCATGGGCAGGGATGCCACCCACTAGATCAGGTTGCTCAGAGCCCCAGTGGGGTATCCACAACTTCTTTGGACTACCTGTTCCAGTGCCTCACCACCCTCACCTCTGCCTCGAGGGTAACAATGTCAGATGAAGCTAGTTACCAGGAAATGTGATAGCTACTACCAACATCACTTTAAATTAGTTCTCAGGTCAGTATGTTCCCATGTATTTTTTTTTTAATATTCCCTACTATCTCTTCTTCCCTCCTCCCAAGTGACATGGATCCTGAAAGGTCTTCTAAGCATTTGTGGTATCATAAATGCATGTAATCATGAATATGAACAAAGGTAATGTGCTGCTTGGACTATGTAGAGATGATGTGCAGAATGTTTCCTTGCCTGATCAGATCAAGAGCAAAGGCAGCAGGGAGCAATCTGAGTTCAGGAGGAGATGAAGCACCATTGAGTTTAGGAATAGTTTGGGCTCATCTTGGAGTGCAAAGACCCAACCTGGTGTTGCGTCTGCAGGCAGATGAGGAAGTCTAAGATTTGCATTGGCTCCGATTTGCTTCAAGTGGAAGCAGGAATTGAAGCTACAGAAAAGTTTTTTTGACTGATTCCAGCCAAGAAAACAGGCAAGGTCAGCAAAGTCTTGCTCTTAGTTCTGAGCTGAGGAGAGCCCATCTGTCCATTTGCCTGGAGCTCTGCAGGCAGCCATCTGCCTTGATAAGCGGGCTGTGAGAAGCACAATCTGAAGGATGGAAGCAGAAGCCAGGGAGGAGCTGGACATGCCTGTCACACCCACAGCACTCTGACAGGATGGCTATCAGCAGTGAGCTGGCCATGGCTGCCATCTGAGTGCCACCAGAGCAGAGCCACCCCAGCAGTGCAGATATTGGACCTCATGGCACTGCCTCAGCCATCACAGACGACTTGGTTTGGGTTGTATTTGGGCCTGGCCTCTGTGGCAAACAGGCATTGAGCAAACAGCGGTCACAGCACCATTTCTGGCTAGCTTTGGAGGTAGGGAAAGTGCATCTTCTCAGCAGAGAACCTGTGCTGTGCTGGGCTTGCTAAGCAGAAATGTCCTTATGACAACGTATGTCACTCATCTATGTCAGAGGGAGCCCTGTTTAGGATTCTCCAGCAGATGTGGCTATAACAGATATGTTATAAATGTGATATCTCATGTGGATATGGATCATGCAGACCTGGTGAACTGTGGGGACACATAGGACTTTTGCCTGATGTACATTTTCTGTACTTGTGTGCAAATCTCAATAATTCCTCAAAAACGGCTCAGTATAACTATAAAACCCTGTTCATCAGCTGAACATTAGTCCCAGTCTTGAGGGGGTCTTTTTAAAGGAAAAACTTGCATGTACTGATGTTTTTTTTTTTAACAGAGAATACTAATTTCTTAGTAAAGACCTGAGATGTAATGAGCTGGTTTACAATTCAGTTGTGTTTGTACTCAAGTAATATTTACAGTTTCCATGCTAAGAGCAGATAAAATCTTCTAATCTAGAGTAAATCTTCAGGAAGTCCAGTGCTATTAATAGCTTACTCTAATTTTGCATGAAATCAGAATATAAACTCTAATGGAAGATATGGGAATTAGGTTTTTTATATGGTGCATTATACAATTACCATTAATACCAATGTTTTAGACTGTGTAGTATAACTATAATTTATCTTAAGAATCTCACCTTTTTTTTCCCATAGAAACGGGGCTCTTTGGGCTGAATTTAAATCCCTTCTCAAATGGCATAAACAAAACCAAGACAGAATAGGAAGTTATGCCTATAGAATTATAGCCATTTGAGCTTCTGCATTAAGTTACAGGGAAAATGCTTTCCCAAGTAGTTCACTTAATTTTAGAACAATTAGTAACAGTTATATCACTATTTGTTTAGTTTTTCTGGGTATTTGCTGAGGGTCTGTAACACATCAAATGCCAAAAAAAAAAAAAAAAATCTGTTTTAGTTGTGAAAAATGAAAGCATATAAAACTCTTGTCTATCATACCCCAGCTGGGTGGTCTAAGAAGGTTATGCACTATGCCCATCTGCCCAAAATTATGTTTTTATATTTATAAATAATTCTTCTAGTTCTTCTCAAAAGGGGGTGATGAGTAAGTGGTTTGTGAGATTTGCACCATTCTGGATTTTTCAAGAAACTTTTTCCCAGAGCTGCAGGACCCACTGAACATCTGGAGGTCATGTGCACACCTGAGTGCCTAACCTGTGCTGCTCTGCTGCCTGGAGCACCAGCCTCATCTCTGGGGAAAACACACAGTGTGAACCTAAACTGCTGGAGCTCATCACAGCCATCCCTGATCGTAGCCTGGCAGTGTCCAGGAGTGGCATCATCAGCACAGACACGCAGGATGCTCTCTCAGCAAATTCCTCCCAGTCCCTGCTGAGGACTTCTGCCAGCACACCGACATCTGCTGGGGCCTGTGGAAGGGGCACTCTCACTGTCACAGCTTTTCTGACAGAAAATATTTGCACTGATGCTATTTAAAGAAAAAAGAATTTCACTTTTACTAGCATATCTTTTGCCACAGGGAATGGTTTTCTTGCAGCAATGCAGTAGTTCCAAGAGTGCTGTATTTACTGCTGAAAATTACTGATATTCCTGCAGGCAGGAGCACCATACAGACAGCCCCTGTGCAGCTCCTATCCTCTCACAAAATATGATATTTGTGATATCGCTTATTTTTACCTTTCCTGAATGACATAAACCACCTGAGCAGAATTCTGTAGAGCTTTCTCTGGGCTGAGGACATCTGCCAGCAGATCTATCTCAGTCCTGGCTCATGCCTCACTGCACCTCCCAGCAGCAGAGTGTGGCTGAGCAGGTTTGCTGTGCAGGTTTCTAGCATACTGCCGTGTCACCAGTAAATGCCTGGATAATTTTTAACCTCACACAGGATTGGTTTATCAGCTGCAGGTGGCCAAAATAATTATACACACTGCTCTCTATGAAAACTGGGTCAACAGGATAGCACTTCTTTTTATGTTCCGTCAGGCCTTTCCGATTTACACCTAAGGTCAGACTTCAGGGAGAAAGATACTTGGACTAATGCAAGCAGCCATCACACCAATTCAGATGATGTCACCTTTCTAAGGCATTTTCTTCCCTCTAATTTTGCATCATAATGTTGGCTTGTGATACAATCATTGCTCTTGACAAAACAAGAAAGGAGAGCCCAGGGGAAAAATACTGATATTTACTTAAAATGAAGTATGATAGATAAATGCACACCCTCATTATGTCAGAGCATGAAGAAGTGTGGACTTCCAGCACCACAAATTTCCAGGCAGACATCCTCAGGGCCAATGTGGTTATGCTGGCAAAACTTCATGTTTAGGAGTGCATCTTCCTTTGCCCATGGGATGTGGTTTTCCCAGACCAGTCCAGGGTGCACTATATGTGTGTGTACATCTAGGAAAGCTGTAAGGTGATGGAGCTCTTCAGCTGGTGGGGTTGTGATATTTCCATTGAGAGGTGGTGGTTGTTGTTAACATCAGTTTTGGGGTACCAAAGCCTGAGAACCGCAGTGACAGCCCAATGATTTGTTTGGAAGAAGAGTAGGGAAGGATCAGGAACAATATATCCCTAGAGTGTGTTTCTATGTAATCTCTACCAACACGTGGTTGGCTTCTGCCTATGTGTTTTCCTTTCCCACTGAGTGCAATGCTGGGTTCTGATAAGGATCTTGCACCTTTTGGATTCCAGCTTATTTCTTCACCTGACTGGCCGTGCCTGTGCTGGCACACGAAGCAGGCCAGGACCTGCTCCAGCCCAGAGGGTGAGAGGCATGGCATGGCTTGTACTTAGGGAATTAAGCCTTCTTTTTTTCACAGAGCAGGGCACTCTTCTCTACAAGACCAGCTGGAAGCTGTCTTCATGGCTCTGCTTCTTTTCTGCTGTTCTGGTGTTGACCAATGGTAAGTATGAGATCTGCAGTTGGTTTTACTCTTAAAATATCCATGTGCAGAACTGCAGTTACCTCTGGTGTGCTAGCAGCTCTTGTGTGTTGGTAGATATAAGTTCTCTAGACCATTAATTTTTTTACACGCTGGCACTATGTCACTCCCTGTTTGCACAGTCTCTGAAGGAAACAGAAGCAATCTCTTCCATCTCTCCCTGTGCTGACGTCTTTCTGTGCTGCTCATCACTCTCATCAGCTGTTCCTGAGCTGCATCTAACCCACAGTTGAAAATTCAAAGCCAGGCCCCTCCCCAGCTGCTGCTTTGATGTCTCTTTCTCCCCCTCCACATCACCTACATCGCTCCCTTTGAACACCAACATCGTGATAAGGTTTATGAAATTACTTCCCGTTAGGATGAGGGCACCCAAACCCTGCATGTCTCAGAACCATCTGCTGCTTCTGACATGGGCATGGGGAAGTATCTTCGAGCAGAAAGACAAGATCCATTGTGGAGTTGCCACAGTTTGTGAATCAGAGCCCTGGAATACATGCATAAACACTAATTAAACCCAAATTAAAAGTGTCTGATATTTATCAAGCTTCATTTAGTTAGGGATCAAAATTAAATTATTGATTAGTTACTGAGTAAAGCTACATCAGTGCCATCCTCTAAAGTAAACAGAAGAACATCTACCTGAAGGGACCAATTCAATTCTCAGTCAACTTCAGAAAACATTTGATTTGGTGCCACTTAGGAATATCATAAGCCTGAAAGCCAAATGTTTGCATTTAAATTGCATCCCAATTGAAATTTTAGGGGTTGAATTCACTGTATAATTCACTTCTCCTGAAAGTCAGAGCTTAGGGGATGTCTGGATCTAGAGGGTTTTTTTTTTGTGGTTTTTCTTTGTTTGTGTTTTTGGTGGCTTTGGTTGTTTGTTTGTTTGTTTGTCTGGGGTTTTTTTGTTTTGTTTTGTTTTTTTGGGTTTTTTTTTTTTTTTTTGTCATTTAGGATTTAGGAAACAGAACCAACAAAGCCTGTTTGCTCAGCAGCTTGCAGAAAGGTTTCCAGACCTGGTCAAATGATGGGGGGACATCAACGATATCACTGGCAGAATACATTTTAATAGTTGTTGGGAAAGACCTTCAGAGGAATAGAATACAATAGAAATGCTGGAGCAGAGTGGATGGATCCCAGGCAGAGGTCTGGGATCTGGTCTTGGAAGACAACCAGCGTTAGCAACTTCACTAGAAGGCTACAGCAGACCATTAGGAGACAATAAATCTCTTTGCAAATGTTGTCCTAATCCGAACAGATTTAGGGATAATTTATACCAGTAAGAATAGGGGACATACCAAGAATTTTCTGGAGAAGAAGAAAAACTAATACTGGCATTTCTTTCCTTGAATATTCCATCTTGCTCTTCAGCACTATTTCTGTTATAAATGGGAAAATAAAAACTGCAGATTTGCTACTGCTACTAATTTTAAAATTAATAGCTCTTTTTTCTTTTTTTTCTCAAGTAAGAACTTTTAACTTGTTAGTAGTTGGTGAGATATGTGGACCTTGGAGCCAACTGGAGTCTCACTATTTATGTTACAGTAGAGCCTGGAGATCATAATTGGTCTTCCAGGTGCTACACATATAGAGTCAGCCTGCTCCAAAGAGAAATGGGTAAGGGGTGGAGGGGGGACAACAAAAAGATAGGGACAACTGTGTGAGCTCAGGCAGCCAAGCAGGTTGGAGCTGGGACTTCTCTCCTACATCCTCCATCACCCTGTGCTCTAGGAAGGGTTTTCCACTGTTTTCCAGAGTGCTGTATTTCAGCAGTTCTAGCTGTTTTCTAACTCCTGTCACATGGCCAAAATTTAGCCTATTGCCTTATTTTTTTTTTGTTTTTTTTCCTTGGAGGAGGGCATATATGTGTTTTCCCCCTTGGAGATACCAATCCCATGAAATAGAAATGCTGCCAGAATTTTCACTCTAATGGTACAAAGGATGCTACTACAAAAAGCCCCACTACTATTTTTATCCCTCATCTAGCTGCCCTCCATAGCTTTCTGTTTGTGTTTTCCTCTTTTACTAGATAGCATTATCACCAAGCAGAGGGTGGGGGCTGGAGCTGGAAAAAAACATTTAAACAGAGCTGACTGCAAAGCAGAGGTGGGTTGGCTGTGGGGGTGGTGACAAGGAATTCTTCCTCCAGAGCCTAACTTTGACTGTGAACTCTAGTTCCACTTAATAACCTAAATTCCTTAGTTTTGTCCAGCCTCCCCCCTTCACTCATATAAAGAGCGATAAAGGAAGACAAGGGTAAAATAATCTCTAAATAAAAGATGAGGTAATTTTGAAGGCACATTAGAGCTTTATGTGTATTATGGCTTTCTATATAAGCCCACTGAGTGCTGAAGCATCTCCAGTATGGAGCTGTCACCTGGTATTTTCCACTTTATGGGAGTTTGCAGAAAATGTGACTGTCTCTGGTGCAAATTACTCAGAATTCCTCACTCACTTTCTGGGGTGGGAAGTTGCATTGATGGTGATGGTTTTGTTATTGTTGTCCCCTGTTTTCCTCTAACCTTAGCCATCATTTTCAAAGGAAATAGAAAAGAGCCATTTATATATAAATCAAAGATCTCACTGAGCTCAAAGAAGGTGTTCCCCAAGCAATCTGCTGAAGTGAATGTACGGGATTGATGTGGGTGAAATTCTGGCTGAAATTCAGCAGTTTGTGTTATACTGCCTGGATGAACCCAAACATCTGACCTTAAAATCTGTGAAGCATGCATAGTGACATTAGTGCTGGTATGGATACGTAGCAATGCCACAAACATCAACAACTACTGGTCTGATATATTGCAAGATTTAGAGTTTTAGAAAATTTTACACTGCCTGAGAAAGAATAATTCTTGCAGGGATTGCTGACTAGGCAATTTCTAATTTGCCTCTTCAGTCTTCTTTGGTATATGAGCTGATGTGTTCTTGGCAAAGAAGGCCAGGCATGGGACAGAGAGGCCAAAAGCAGTAGGAGCTGTTAGCCGTGACACGAACTACTTTGTAGACCAAGCTCCATTTCTAGTTCTCTTCCCTGAAGGGCACAGGGGAGAAGAGATTAGCTGTGTCACCTCTGATGGAAATCACCTTGCTGGAAGGCAATCGCTGGAAGGTCTAAAACCTACTTGGCTACATTCAGACTTGTCAAGTCTCATGAATTATCTGGGAGAGCCTCTCACTTGCTCACCTCACGTCTCATCCCAGACACTGGCAGCAGTGTGACCTGACCTCATTCTTGCATTCTTGGGGCCTAGAGGGCCAGTGGAGCTTTCTGGGGGAAGGTACCAATTGTATCAGGATTAGGAGATGGAGTGCTTGGAAACCAGATTATGTGCACTCAGGGGTGACCTCACATCCACAGGAGACTTGATGGAAGAGTGTCTTCTGATGCTACTAGTCAAATTATCTGACTTCTGAAATCTCACATGTATGATCAGAGAAATCAGAAATCCATAGGTCCTCCAACATTCTCCTCACCTGTTTTCTTTTTTCTTTTCTTTTATTTTTTTTCTGTTTTTTCTTTTTTTTTTTTTAAAGCAGGGTGTGCTGTAGGAAAGAATAAATCTTTCTGATCTTGTTGAGCCATGACTGCCATTAGTTATGGTATGTTCAGAGACACATGGACTCCAGGTTAAGAAGGAGGCTGTGATTAGGCAGATTTCACTCCTCTTTCCCCTCTGGCTCACTTAGACTGTAGAACTTCTCCCCAGAAATGGGATTAAGTCATAGGTTTGATGAAGAGATCTAATCTGGTTGTAAAGGATCTAAGTGATTCCTCCTCTCACTTGGCAAACTGTCCTGGTGTTTAATCATTCTCACCCCCAGGAAATGGCATCTTGTTTCAAGGTCAAGTTTATCACATTTCCACTCCAGCTACTGAAACCTTACTTGACTTTCTAGGAGGAGGCTTCCCTGGGAGCTGGGTTAGCTCTCTGTTCTGAGATGCCCAGCACTTCAGTTCAGTGATGTCACCTCTGCATTGGTCTAATGTGCTTCCAAACTGCAGGAGGGTGACAGCTGAGAGGAGGCTGGGGACACACCAGCCAGGAGGGAGAGAAGAGAGTTCCTCCATCCCTGGGAGTCAGTAGTCATGCTTACAGGGAGGTGGACAGGAGGGTTTACCTTCCCAGTTAGCTCAGTGTGCTGTGTTCTGGTGTATCAGTCATCCGTGCTCATAGGTCTCCAAAAGGACTGGATTCATATTGGAGTGCAACCAAGAGGGTTGGGGCTCCTTGGTTCCATGATGTGACACTCTGACTCCATCACTGCACAACCCCTGCCTTGCTCCTTTTGGGTTGACTGGTGTCCAGGTTCACCTAAGGAGCTTTTGCTGTGCACCAAACTCTTGCAGGGCTCTGGGATCTCAGACAATGCTGTAAAACTGACCCAAACTCTTGTAAGCATGTCCTTATCCCCTCACAGAAGTTTATTCTGCTTGGAGATCTGGAAGAAACGCTTCTGGCAGAAAGTCCTTTTATATGGACTTGTTTTGGCCCGTAAAATGTGCATCTACAGAAAGAGGTTTTGAATTGTCTGCTGTAGCCTTTCAGTCAAAACCTCAGACCTTTTCTACTATGTCCCTGGTCCTGGGAAAAGAGTCAAACCTGCTGCCCGTTGTTGGCTGGACAAATCCCTTATTATTCCAGCCAGAGCCATCCAGGTCTCCTGGCCTGCCTTGACCCTGCGCTCCTGAAACCATTATTGCAACAGTAATATTACAACAGTAATATTCAGGCCAGCTGTCTGAGAGTGGCCAAAGCAAACGAGGAGGAGGCAACATGTGCTGGGGCCCCAGAGCCAAAACCTCTGTGTGCAGCCTGCAGGGAGCCAGGGAATGGGCTGTGGGGCTCCTGCCATCTCCTAGCGGACCTGGAGCCAGGAGCTGGCTTCACATTGTTGGAATCCAGCCACAAGGGAGAACTCGGAGGAGGTAAGTCCCTGGAGTCCTCTGCTGAGTAGTTTATTGATGTCTTGGTTAACCACTTGTGGTATGAGCCAAGCATGTCTGTGAAACTTACTGCTGCAGAGCTGCCAGTGTAAGTATCTTCTGTCACCAGAGGAGGGAAAAGATGGATGGGGGAAAAGGGAAGAGCATATGCTCCTGCTTGTAGTCCTGCTGGTTACCATGAGGGAGAGGAAGGAATGTGTGTGGTGGAGTGAAGGCATTTTTGACTGCATATTCATTATTACCATGAAATGAACAGTTTTTTCCAAGTAAAGAGTATAGTAAATATAGTACTTAATGTCTCACACAGCACTGGAGACACAAAAAATCTCAAAGTCCTCAAGAAACTTTTCTTTAAGTGTGCAGGGTCTTGACTCCACTCCAGCTGAAAGTACTTGGGCCCAGCTCCATTCCACATCTCTATTGAAATGTCAGCCCATTGGTGGTGGCTTTTGAAATGAGCTCCTAGCAAATTATCCTCTGCAGCCTTTGCAGTCTTGTCCTTGAACATCTAAAAGAAATAGTTTTACAGGTGTAGCTGGTGCATATTTGCTTGTACCTCAGTCCTCTGGTTAAAAATTGCTAGTGGGTGTGGACAGCCTTGTCATCCTGGATGTTCCTGTCTTCCCCTGGCTCACCTTCACTACTGAATAAGCTGCAGCCTTTCATCTGCCAGAAGGGAAGTGTTATGAAACTCCCTGTGCCATCTCCAAGCTGGCTCCTCAGTTAATGAAAAGGGGAGTGTCTCCATGTTCCTGTGTGTTGACTAAGTAAATCTAGAAATGATCCTTTGGCTATCACTGCATTCCTTAATGGTTTTTATTTTTTATGTGTGCTTGTGTGTGATTATCTGTTGAAGCATAGGAAATGTTGATAGTTAGTAGGGCTAAAAAGGATACCATGTCCTTGTGCTTGTTTTAGTAAATGAAATTATTTTGCGTACAAAAGAATAAATATTGGTTAGAACAGTTTGCTTTGCTCAAAATAAGCGCAAAGTTGGGTTGTTCAGGAGATGGACTAGGCTTGCAAGTTCAGCATTCAGCTAACTGAAATAATAGATAAATAAAGGTGAAACAATTGTTCTCAAGCACCTGCTCTTCAACTAAAAATGTCATTGAAGATATTTGTGCTTGTCTCTGAAGGGAGGAGGTCACTCATGAGTACGGGTAAATGGAACTGAGATGACTGAGGAAATTATTGCTTCTAGCTGTCCTGCCTGTTTCTCTCCTCGTGGTCAGCATCTTGCTGAAATGCTGTGAAGCCAATCTTGAACTACAAAGCTCAAAGCCCAACTCAAAGTTTACTTTCACATGCCTTTTCTGTAGACTGCAGTGCCTGTGGGTAGTTTTGCTGGGCTGCCCCAGTGGCAGGGCTGGCAATCTCTGTGAGCAGTAACTGCTCCAGCCATCTCACTAGTGTTTGAGATGAAGGTATTAATCATAAATTTTAATTTATAGCAGCTGAAGATGTGGTCTTACCTTGTTTGCTTTCTAAAGTCGTGTGGTTCTGGTGGGGAGACGTAATTTGGCCACTAGTGCAGGAGAACCAAATGATTAGATCTGATCTGTAGGTAAATAAATATCCATCAATAACTTGGCCTCCTTTCTCTACTCCAACCTTGTTTCTTTGTACAGAGACCACTGACTTTAATAACTGGGGTTCAGCCTGTGGCTTTTTGAGTAAGATCCTGTGTGAGTTTTTTCATAGTCACTGCAGCTTTGGAATCTTCCCTTTGGAACCGTTCAGTTATTACCACCATTGAGAAAATCACTGTTGCTGTCAAGCAGTAAATGTGTATGAAGTACACACACACACACACACACACACACACACACAGTGAATGCTACAAACCACAGGTTTGTGTGGCTGTTTAGTCCCTTTTGTTCACCTGGCCAGTGTCCTGTCCTGATGGCACATGGGGACATCTAATGATTGAGTAACAGACCACAACGAAATTCCCCATTGTGTGCTTTTGTTGATGTTTTTATCAGAATTTGTCCCTTCTTTTCCACTTTTCACCTTTAAAAAATTGTTAGTTTTACCGATTAACTTGTTTAATTTACTAGCTTTTAGGGCAAACTGTAGTCATGAGCTGCAATTTCAATCTAGTTAGCAAACTCTTTCTTCTAAGCAGCAATAACAGAGAGACACACAAAGATACTCATCTGCCTAATATGGCAAGAAAGATACAGGGATGACTTCACTGTGAAACAGAAATATTTTCACTAGAGAAGATACTGGTTGTTGAACTCTGCTCAGTCTATTACAGAAAGACTTAATCAGAAACAAGGGCTCTGAACTGAATGAAAAATTTTCCACTAAAATAGCTTATTTGTTTTGTTTCATTTTGGGTTTTATTTGGATTTTTTGTCTGTTTTGTTTTGAAGTTTTTTTAATTTTTTTTTTTTTTTTTTTTTAGTCTCGGTTAGAGTCCTGAAGGAAAGTACTAGATCTTACATTTCTTGTCGTTTTCAAATCAGGTCTGTATGCATTTTTGCAAGATGAGCTTTAGTCAAACCTAAACTCTTATCCTCAACCCAAGAGTGCAGTATGTGGTTTAACGGAGAATGTCATCCAAGAGGCTAGGCTTAATCTTTTAATGGGCCCGCCTGGCTTTAAATTTATGAAGAAATATTTGGTGTCTTTGTGTGCTTATCAGACTCTCCTCACTGCAGTTTTGGTTGGCACGTAGTTTTGTAGTTCCTTTGGCTACAGCTTCTTGTCTGTTTGCTTTGATGGATCTCTTTATATTAGCAGGGATTCTGTCTTTTTGTGCTCACCTCTTCTCCTGCCCTACTCTGTATTTTAACTCAACCATTTTATTGCCCAGAAGGGAGGAAGGCTACTGAAATTAAAGTGTACTCAGGACAATACAGTCTTCTTTCTCCTTTGGTTCTTGTACATCCTAAACCTGCACATGGTGTCCATATGTTGGCCTACAGATGTCTGTAGCTGTTGAAGAAATTCTTCATAGCTCATCAAGTTTTCTACCCAGATCTTTATACTGTGAGGAATCCTTCAGGTTACCACAGTTGCAGGTTACACAATATGTGTGGATGTTCTGCTATGGCTTGGGTAGGCAATCACTTGGCTGAGTACTCATTGGAAAGCAGAATAATTAATAATGTTAAATCAAATATAACCTAATCTAAAGGCGTAGCTGATGATGTGCTTATCAACATACTTTGCTGATTTTTATCAGGTGGAAAGTTGTATCTTCGAAGATTAAAGGAGAGAAAAAGAAATCTTAATACTCAGTGATGAAAGTATTGGTGGCATCAATGCAATCTGCAGACCTAACACAATATTATTTTGGAAAATGAATTTGCTGTTTCAGAGTATTAGTGAACATGCCTGAGGTTTCACTGTTGAACAGAATACCTTGTGGAGCTCATCCACATCAGCCCTAATCTGGCTTTTGCATGGCTGTAAAAAAACCTTCACACCAGCAGGGAGTGAAACAGAAGTGCCAGGCTCCTGAGAGGTGCAGGAATCCATCTGGGCAGATGAGGTTTTATGGTCAGGCCCTGCAATTAGCTGTGATTTGGCAGTGGGTAGCAAAAGCAGGAAATGAAGCAGGATTATGGGATACTGAAGCAAGAAATCAGAAAATGAACTCAAATGTAGGGGCCTGCCTATGTGTCTTCCTAAAGCACTCACTGCCATTGCCTGAGCTGGGCTGGAAATAAACATGTGAGAGCAGTGTGTTACATCAGAGCAGAGGGTGGTGTCTCAAACACAGGCTGAAGCTGTTGATGGAAAAATGGATTTATTAAATGTATATTAAAGGAGGAGAAGCTTTTTTATTTGTGGTATTTAAAAATAATGTAAATAAATACTATATTTTGGACTCCCGATTTGCCAGTGCAAGGAGGAGTAAACAGTAGATTATTAAAATAAAACAAGATTAAGACAGATTAAGTAGAAATGCTATTTATAACATTTTCAAAGAATTTCCATTTTTGTGTCCTGTGGAAATGAAGAAACCTGTTTAGTCACTGGATGAAGGTGGAAATCATGATCAGTTGGAGCTGTGTTTGTTGATGATGTTTGTTTGTCTGATTTTTAACTTTGTGATTAACAAAGCTTGAGATGGGAGCAAAGCTTCCATTTTTACAATTGCGTTCAGGAATTAAAAGCCTTAAATGACTCAAACTTAAGGGCAAATTGACATGTACTTTGTGCAGTGTCAGATAATGATATTTTTTCTGGAGGGATAGTTCTTTTATGACTAACATATCAAACATCTCATTCATACTGGAACATATGACTAAAACACCAGAATTGTGCCAGGAAGGGGCTTTTGTAGCTAACATCTAGGCAAGACCAGTTTGAGGAAGGAAAAAAGATAGATTAACTGGAACCAAGTCACAGATTTCTAGCTACAGAAGGTTACAGACATATGCAGTCAAGTATGACTTTTGTTGAATTAAAGTATTTGTGAAATGCAAAGGTGGCAAATTTGATTCAGTAGGCTTTGATGGTGCAGAGTTGCACAGGTCTTTGCATATGCACTAGTTCAACTTCAAACATGACAGAGCTGAGATCTGACAAGACACCTTGGATTTTTTTCCTCTGTCTTCATACCCTTGGCTTCATTTTCCCCAAGAGATTTTCCTCACTGAAGAAGACTTCATCCACCTTCTCCTGTTAGTTAATGCATGGCCCCATAAATGTTTTCAATGTGCAAGACAAGGTGCTTATTCAAAGACTGGTGCAAAATATTTATAAAAGGACATGAAACTTGAAATAATCCACTTATTTTTCTTTATTAATCCTTATCACAACCAAGATGGTTTAGCACTTGGTTTTGAAGTTTGCTTTGTTTAATCCGTGTCTCTGTCCAGTCCCTGCTTTTACTGGACTATGAGAACACCTCAAGTATACGTGAAAAACAAAGGCAAGGTAGAGAAAGGTGATGTAATTTAAGGGCATATAGGAGGATTGAATTCAACTACCTGTTCTGCAATAGATTTTGTAAATTCTGTGCTGACACTCTATCTACTGATTAACCTTCCTCTTTGAGCCAACCCTTAATTTCTTTGACTGAGTGCTGCTCAAAAGTGTTGCTTTTATTTGAAATATCTATGAGTGAGCATCCATTTTAATTGAAATGGGAAAAGAAATTCAAAGGTTCTCTCACAATTAATCTTTAAAGTGATTCTCTATTTCCTGAGGCCAAAGGAAGTAGAAAAAACATTAGACTTTTCTGCCTAGAATTTGCTTCTCAAATTCTGTCCTTTTACAGATAAAAGACCCTTTGGTTCTCTTTTCTCTGCGACACAATGAAAAATTTCTTTAAGAAATCCTATGCATTTTTTTTTTTTTACCAGCCCCACATTCTTTTTGTCTTACACACCCTGGATTTAATGTGCAAAGACAGAGACACTTATAAAACCTTGCTTTGGCGCAGTAAAAATGGCAAATCTCTGCAAAGTGGGCAGTAGATATTTTCCTTATGCAATAGCTGTAAAGGAGGCAAACTGTTACCATCAGCACAAATGATGCAGTTGCCTCCCTTGTTTAGACTTCCTGAAACACAAACCTTTTCACCATCCCCCCTACATTTCAGAAAGCCAGAGCTCTCTGCAGCAGTTATGGGCCCTGCATGAAGTTTTTTTTTCTCAGAGGCTTTTGCAGCAATTCCAGAACAGTTTATGTCAGTGGAAATGCTGTGGTGGGATGAACACAGTGCTCCAGCCAGAGTCAGCACTTGAAGTTATGAGGACCAAAATAATTCTGGGCTTTCTCTGCCACCAGCATAGAGAGGAAAGCATCATGGGAGGCAATTCTGACTTTTTCTGTCTCCACTAAGTACAGACTGAGTCTTCAGCCTGCAGGAGATGGGATGAATCCAAACCTTGCTGCTTCTGTGAGTGCAGTTATTAATCCTGTGCCCATCAGTTCGCTGAGAAGTCCATGAAGTGGGAGCAAAGCTCTTTGTATCCCAAGTCTTGAAAAGTAAATACTCTTGTGTACTCTAACTTCTTTTCTAGATTTTAGAACAGGCTTCCTAGTCTTGTTTTCAAAGAAAAAGAGGCATATATTCCAATGCACTGCTTAAGTGTGTCCATATGTCTTATGCTTGTACATTTTGGACCTGTTTGCTGACTCTGGTCATAGTGGAAGGGAACAAAACTGTAAACATAACTAGATTCTTCTAAGTGTAGTGAAAATTGTTGGTTAGATTTAAAAACCAAATTATTCTGTGCATGCCCTCATCTGTGGGAGAAGTAGAGAATTCATGCTCTAGAGGGATCCTGTAGATACCTCAGACATGGGAAAACTTCACCCACAGCTTGTGTCACAGGGTGCAATGAGAGCCAGCCAAAAGGTGCAGATGCCTCAGCAATCAGCTCTCAGGAGTACTGGTGTTCATGCTGATACACTTTGAAGCAAAGGAAAATATGTGACATCTCCTGTCTCCTGTCCTTAAATATGACCACACGCATCAAGACCTGCAGTTTAGTCTTCTGAGAAGATCTGGGTTTAACAAAATAGCAAGTGAAGATGAGTTGGAGGGGTCGAATCCAAATGTGAATTCCCAGTTCCCTGTGAATGTCTGCTCACCTTGACTTTAAATCCACTGAAGCAACATTGGGTAGCACCAGATCAACAGGGGGTCAGGGTAAGCCTCACACCTGGGTGAGCCCCTGAGCTGTGTGCATCGTGGCTAGCACAGTTTCTGCAATTTGTTTCCAATTTATTGATGCATATTGACTGAAGAGAAAATCTCGTGTGCCCTGCAGAACAGCTGCCTCTGTCTTTCCTACTCTGTTAACTTGTAGCTTGCTTTCTATGGAAATATTTCTCATAGCAACTTTTTCTAAGGGTTGTCCTTTTAAATTGGGAAGGAAAAACCTACATAAGCACTAAACCAGTAATTTTCTGCAGCAAGTTCTGGCACTTTCCTCCAGCCAGAATGAGTACTCTTATTTCTTGTTATATTTTACCTAAGCTTTTCTTGGTTTTTGTTCCCAGATGTAAAAGTGCTGTCAAGCTGAGGGAACCCAACAAAGCCCTGTTCTATGGCAAAGGAAGGACTAAACGTTGGCAGTGATGTCCAGGATGGGTTTGATGCAGATGCTTTTAATCTGATGTTTGGAAGATCCTGCAAAAAAAAAGAGGAACAAATCCCACAAAAGGAAAAAATATCTCTTTTAACTGCATATAAAAACCTAAGAGCCAAACAGATGTGTGATATACAAGTTATGAGCCATGGCTGAAACTTTAGAATCTTAAAACTATTTAAAGCTCTTGTAAATGTTCAAACTGTAGACTCAAGGATATTTATATTTTGAATTTTGCATCTTCTACAAAGGGTGAATTCTGTTTCAGACATGGAGTGGAAAGGCATCTCTTGGTTCAGTAAGTCTGTTCCTATTCTGTTGGAGGCAAATATGCCATAAAAATGTATTTAGTAAATTTATCAAGTTCCACAATAATTCTGTTTATGCATTGGGTTTTTTCCTATGGGAATTTCTTGAGATTAATTTCTCTGACTGATAGATAGATAGATAGATAGATAGATGTTTTTCTTCCAACTTGCAAGCATTTATGGCCGGTATGTATTCAATTCCCCCTTGAGTCAACAGAGTTCTTCAGCTTAAATATCTTTTTTACTCCATAATTCAGATTTACAGTTATAAGGAAAAAAAAAAGTTGTATTCCTGACAACCTCTTTCATTGGAATGAGCAAAAAATGTATCTGTTTTCCTGTCCATAACCATTTTAATTTGCTTTGAAAATGTGTGACTGGAATTGCACACATATTTTCACATTTTGTTATGGTGGCTTTAACCCTCTTCAATTTTTCCTTGAAATATCACATCCCATAACAGTTTAGGACTGCATTATTCCTCTTCAAAGTTATAACATAATGGTTTCCTGTTGTTCTTTGTTGACTGTATACACAAAATATTTTGTCTCTCTTTCATGGCAAATATTAGCAATGTTTATTCCCAGCTATGGGACCTGACATTTATACTATTGCATTCCAGTCCATCTCTATTATTCCAGGTTCTCTTGTTCTCCTTGTATGATAGTCTTGTTCCACACAGCATAAGCAGTGCCTTCTATCTCAACATAAATAAAAGAAAATATTCTGTCTTCAGATTGATTTATTTGCATTTCTCAAATTTCTTCTTGTTTTTCTCCCAAAACAGCAAATGAAAGTGTGCAAACCCTTTTTTTTTTTTTTATTTCCCATTTTGCTCAGTTTAAATAATTTTCAGGTAGCAGCTACATGCTAAATGTTGTCTGTTGCTCTCGGAGTATCACAGCCCAATTGCACCTTCTCATTGAACAAGCCTGTTTGTTCTCATAGATAGAGAATATCTATTTATCTAGATAAGGAAGGAGGACAGAGAAGGACTTTGGAGCACTGGCTTGTACAGCCTCTCCCATGCAGAGCACATCAGGCTGCTTTCAAAGGGACTGTTAGAACGTGCCTGTCACTCCAGGCCTTTATCCTGAGACTGTGGTGGGTACCTCTACTGGGATTTTAAAGAAACTATTCTTCATGAGTCCAGAACACAGACGCGTAAAATAATTTGATTTAGAAGAGACTTTTAAAGATCATCTAGTGCAAGCCCCCTGCCACTGGGTTGCTCAGAGCCCCATCCAGTCTGACCTTAGATGTTTCCAGGGGTGGGGTATCTACCACCTCTCTGGGCAACCTGTTCCAGTGCTTTACCCCCTCATTATAATTTTTTTTTTCCTTATGGCTAAGGATTGACCCTCCTGCAGTTTAAAACCATTACCCTTTTTCAAATCACAACAGGCCATGCTAAAATGTTTTTCCCAAAGATCTAAAGATTATTGCTGCATAAAGGGCTCCCAGTATTGCTCATACACTGCAATATGAAATTCCCATGAAGTTAGTGCTCTTTCTTTCTCTGCCTATAAATTCTGTTCTTGTCATGGCACAGCTGTGTGTAAACATGCACTATGTCTGATGATTGTTTGGTGGCTGTAGCAACATGTTCCTGCCACAGAAACTACACAAACATAACCTTGTCACCCTCTGATGCTGTCACCACTAACTTTCTGTAAATCCAGCTATTTCTTGTCATATTTTTGAATGATGCTTGGTTTTCTTCACTTCCTTCTTCCCAGATTTTGCTCATTTCCAAGCATGCATATGCATTGTCCCTACTTTTCTTTGGGTTTGTGATACCACTCTAACTGAGCCTGAGACTGCTATGTAGCTGTACAATGTTGAGAGCTGGTGCAACAACTGTTTTGCTGCCAAAGCTTTTAGGTGTTACTGAGCTACAAAGGGAAAGAGATAATGGTGGTGTGGGAGGTAAGAAAAATGTATGGTGTGGACAAAATTTCCCTCTCCTTTGTATTAGCCTGAATCTGTGCTAAAAGTAGCAAATGTAGAAATGGTTTTTATGCTCATGTGGGAAACTGAAAACTGGAAATATTTGTGAGTTTGGGTTAGAAGGCAGAGTACTGAATGGCTGCAAATGTATCTGGTGTTTAAATGAAGATGGTCCTGATGAATGCTCCACAGTATCAACTGTATCAAGTGCATTAACCTCATTACCAGGGGGGATGTTGCAAACATACTGAGCCTCTTCTAAAAGCAGCTTTACTTAACAGATAAACCATGTTATTGGAGGAAAAGATCTCGTTTATCACAGACTCAATCCAGCTTCCTGCTGCACCTGGCAGCTTCCTTTAGATAAACGATGTGATCTGAAGGGATGGGAACCACCGTGTTTGGAGTAGAAATGAGAGTGCCCTTCTTCCCCAGTGACCTGCAAACCCAAACTTCACAGGAGTGATAGTGTGGGAGGGTCTGTCCTATTGGCATGGGCTTGGGATTTACACGCACTGGGTATCTCGGTTGTCTTGTGTGCTGCACTATCCACAGATAATGTTCTTATCCTTCTTTCTGCTTAATTCAGTCACTATTTTTCTAATTCCTTACTGACTTTCCTGCCTGCAGCTCCATACAACACAGATGGCTGGTACCACTGTAAAACTGATAGCAGTGGGATCAGGATATAACTCCTGCAGACCTTTTCTAAGGTTAGTATAGGTGTGAACCCAGTTTCTGGGAAGTCCTTACAATAAAGTATACTGTGAGCTTCTTAAGTCATCTTCCCGCCTTTTTTTCAAAGGGTTTTGTGGCTGGCAGCCTCCTGTTAATCTGCTCTGTTTGAACCCCAGCAACATACAAGCCAACAAAGGCAATTAAAGTCTGCACTAATGATCAACTCTGGGAAATGATCGGCATGGATTAAAGCAAATCTAAGGGGTAATTGCTTGGCAACAAGTTCCATAACCCTGAGTGTTAAGTACAGGAGGGGACTTTGAAACCCTGGTAATTACATCAGAAAACCTGTTTGTGTAATGAACATTGTTCTTTTAGCTTGATTGAACTGAAAAAAAAAGTTATTCTTTTAAAAGAATCCAGTATTTTGTTTGCAGGAGATTTTATCTACCTGAGATACTGCTACAACTTTATTGCCAAAATATGTGGGTATATCACAATCTTTGATGTATTCAGCCTTAGACAGGGAAGTGCTGCTCTGCTCTGCTGGTGAGGAGGATAAGGTACAAAGAGGCTTGGCCACACACCCAAATGGGCATAGGAAGTTTGTGGAAAGACTTCATTTGACCCAGGTGGCAAGTCCTGAATATCCAACTTCTGAATTTTCTGTTTTATTTGTGTCTATTCGTGTTGTTATTTTTTCCTGCACTTTTGCTTCAGGTATGTAAGGAGGGGAAACCTGTGGTCACCGTTAAACAGCACCATGATTTATTGCTCTCTTATGCAATGTTTAGTGTGCACCATCAAGGGAGTTGCTCACCAGGGTCACTAATATCATGCTGATAAAGAAAGGCACAGTTTATGCCCTGAGAAGGGAGACAAAGTTTGTATTCAACCAAAAGTAGGAGTCAGAGGTGAGGAGGTAAGGAGGTTGATCCCTGTACAGATAGCCCAGCACTCTGATTGTGCCCATTTGTTCTCTGTAGAGTTCAGAGCTCACTCACAGGCAGATTGAGCTGGAGTGGCCATTGCCCCTTTTGCCAGGATCAGTGGGACAGGCCCATCACAGAGATCAGGACAACAGGAAGCTGTCTGAACAATCATCATTATGAGATACACATGGCATCATAAGGGTGGTTTGGGTTCTTTGTTTGTGTGTTTGTTTTTGTTTTCTTCGGCTGTCTTATACCTAAATTATGGGATAGAGGCAAATAATTTTATCTCTTAAATGTACTCACACTCTGCCAGCATGGTGTTTGTATTTCCTGAGCCACTGGGTACTTGCAAGGAAACTCTTCCTGTGCTCTTCTGGTTCATTTCCAAAGAGGTGATTTATGAGCAGTTGTGTTAGTAGTGGATGAGCTGGCATGTCACTATGTGTCATGTGTCCCTACATCATATTTTTAATAAAGAATTCTCAGGCACATGAATCTTATTTAGGTGTGCTGACATGAATAATATTCAGAGATATGTACACACTGGTTCTCAATTTGTTAGGCATGGATTAGAAGGGCCCTCAACTGAGGATTTCAATAAAATTTTCCAGTGTGGGAAAGGTTCAGATTAAATAAAGATATGAAAGTGGACTTTATTATGTTTGGACCACAGTGAAGATGAAAGTGGACTTTATTATGTTTGGACCACAGTGAAGGTCTTCTAGTGTTGAAGGGCTATGAACATCTAGCAGATCAGGGCGAGGTCCATGATTTTTAGATCTCCACATCATGGACATCTAATATAGCCAAAGGCGATCTAGTCAAAGCAGTTAATAGAACTGAAAAGATGCAATTAAGAATGTAGGAAACTAATTAGGTAAATTGTGTCACCATCTTCATTAATTTGTTTGTCTAATTATTTGCTGCATGTAAAGACATCTTCAGATGACCTGCCCAGATACAGGCACATACTCTGGTAGATACACATCAGCTTTTGTGAATTCCAGCTCCAGAGTTTTGTTTTGTTTATTTTTTTGTTTCTGTTTGTGTATTTTAAAAATATTTTTGTCTGTTCTGTACATATTTAGATGTCTGGGGTGATAATAAGGGACTTGTTGCTTTGGCCACTCAGTGAGCAACAATTTATGGGTTTGGTTTTTTCTTTGTTTTTATGATTTGTTGTTCAGTTTTGTTTTAATTGTTTTTCATTTTTTAAGCATTTTCCAAGCACTGTATTCAGCTTCTCCAGGACAAGCTGTTCCAGGAAACAGGCTACAATCTAGTAATTTCCATGATCACAAAATTAACAGCTTGTTTGATGTTTTAAGTATCCCTATAGTTTTCCACAGCTGATCATGTATTAAACCCGAGAGACAATGGTGGTGTGCATATGTATTAAACCCGAGAGACAATGGTGGTGTGCATGTGAGGAAGGTTCAATATGTATAAGAAGTATTTTAAAGATATAAGGCCACAGTAAGCAGTACTTTCTTTAACAATATTACGAGTAAATCTCCACATAAGAAGATAATTCCTCAGCGGTGTTTGGGTGGCATTTTTCATCCCTCTATGATTTCTTCATCTGTAGCTCCAAAAATGATTTTTTCCTTGGTCTGGGTGATCTGTTGTAAAGGTTGTGATTGAGCCACCCACCCCAAAAGTTGAACAGGATTCTTGTGATAGCAAGAACAGCAATTGTTCCTTGATGTTGTTATGGGTTGGAGTTTTACTGATTGCATGCCAGCAGCAGGCTGTGTCTGGGGAACAGCTAAAGGGTGATACACTTTCTCGTGGAGGAGTTTAAAGAGCAGAGAGAGAGAGATCAGACAAAAAAAGAAACCTGATCTTTGCTGAGGGCATGTGCAGATGAGAATTTTTCTTCCAAAATTAACTGATTGCCAGATCATTTGAGTTAATTCATGTATTAGATAAAGGCAACACAGATACTCCTCTAACATTTATTCCAGGATTGAGGGGGGTCTGTGTTACCCTGTGGGAAGAGCAGCTCTAGCTCATTTTACACTGCAAATGCTCTATTGAAGTTAATATAGAAGGAAAATCTCCAGTTAGATGATAGCCTACAAATTATTTCTGGGATGTGCTGTCTCCCAGAAAATATTTTGCAGAGGACACACTACCTACAATACAATTTCATATTACATATTATAAAAGTAGCCACATTGTGCTAAAAAAGGGATGTCCTGCTGCTGGTGCCTCCAGCTGTATGTTTCCCTTTCTGCTCACCTTGTGTCTGATGTTAGATGCTGGTAGCTCCTGGGTGAGCAAGCTCAGATCACACAAGCAGGGGACAGTTTTCATGAGGTCAGGAAGGCAAAGTGTCTCACCCCACAGCCTCAGTTTCTCTGGGCATGCTGCACATGGATGGTGGGAGGATGTCATCCCTTGGAAATGGGGACATGACATCCTGATTTCAGAGAGGATTTGGTGTCAGGTACAGTGCTGGCCACAGAGGTTCAGCTCTGTGTCTGTGTCTCAGCCAGGGGCTGAGGGCAGCTATTTGTGAGGACTCTTGGAAAGCAAAGCAAGTCCCCTTCTCATAGTGGGGAAAACCTGTGAAATCCAACCCTACCTACCTCATTCAGGAGATGAGAGGAGGGAAGGAGAAAGGCAAGAAATGGTGGGTGCAGACCCAAGCTCTGCAGGCACTTATCCTTGGTCTAAATTCCTCTGGAGGGGCTTGTCCTTGGTCTACAATCCTCTGGAACAAGTGAGACCCTTCGTGCTGCCCTCTGAGAGGAGGACGAGTCAATGAGATGCATGCACACGTCAGCAGGCAGAAAGACTTGATAGGAATTTGAGATTTTGAGGTGCTGAATCCCTCCTAAAACCACTAACTTCTGGGAAGATAAGGTTGCTCAGCAAATTCTGGCCCAAGGGAAATTTTGTAGAAGAAGCACCATGGGCAAAGCAACAGAAAATTCCAAAACCAGATGGTGTTTATTGCTTTATAGTGAAGCCAAACAGGAAAGAGGGGGAGAAACTGAGAAGGAATAAGTAGCTTTATCTTAAGTCTTTCATCCAAACAGCTCTTCAAAATAGATACTTGGATTTTCTTTTCTTTTTGCAATATATCTCCTTTGGTTTTATTCAATCACTTTTTTCCCAACTCGTTTTTATTCTAGTATCTCTTTTGCTATTGGAAAAGAGGGAGAGACACTCAGGATTATTTTTCTTGGTTTAGGCTGAGCAGGCTAATTGTATCCTTGGGATTATTGCAGTAACTTTTTCGGACAAAATCTGAAGGAGAACTTTTCCCCTGTACATGTATATATGACAAACATAGGTGGCTGATTATCACATTAGTAAGAATTTCCTACTAATGTACGCTCCCTCCCTCCTCTCCACATCATGTTATTATTTTGTTAATTTGTGGAATCAATCGACTATTTTATATAAACTAAAGATTATGATTAAGTATATAATAAAGACAAATATTTTTAACTGCCTCTCACTGGAAATTTTGTCAACTTTTCTTTTCTTGCTGTCATTAAACAGCCAATGAGTTATAAAGCCAAAATTACACCTCAGCTTTTCACTTCAGCAGTTAAAAAATCCTGAGTGAAATTATCTGTGTAAGATTAGAACCTCATATCTTAAAAAATACAAATATTTACTGCTGTCTAATCTTGTTTCAATATTGTGGTTAACATTTGGCCAGTAGTTTTATCTTTCCTAGAAAAGTCTATTTATATCAACATTTTGGTAATTTAAGGAATATCAGATTACCTACTTCACATTCAAAGACATAGCATGAGGAATAATAAGTTTTTCTGCTGGAAAACTTTGGTGAAATAAAACCTATAAAATTTCTGTTGAAATGTTAAGTTTTTCCTGAAAGTCTTCCTCTCTTCTTTCTTCCCTTCTATCTTAACTACAGACTGTTGAGCCTCACTTCTAGGCTGAATGAAATTCCATTGCATCTAGAAATGACCCCATTTCTTCCTCCATTGCAGATAACAGCATCAAAAATTATCTGGAAATACATTTTTTTTGTTTGGTGAGTAACCATTAGTCATCTCAGAAAGACCAGGGCATCAATCAGATAGAATCCACACTTCCAGTATTTGACTTGTGTGAGAATGAGCAATATCTTGACTTAACATGGCCAGCTGCATGTGGACCAAACATAAGACCAAGAATTTGACATCATCAGCTGTTTTTTTCAGAGTGTTGTGTAAAATGAATTGGTGATTTTAGTAGCTGAGACACCACAGAACTGGTAAGTTTTAATCAACTTAAAAGTAAATTAAAGGAATATTTTCCCTTTACTGACTTGGCAAAAAGAAGCATAAAAATGTCATTGAAATAACCCTAGGATAGCCTGCTAGCAATATTTATGTGGATTTCTGTATTTATAGAGGTGTAATATGTAGACATTTATTGAAGGCTGGGAAGATTTTGCACCACAGACATAGATCATGTCAGAATATCCAAACTGCAACAAAATAATGATGCTTATGAGAGGTATCTGAAAGTGGTCATCAGCAAAGCCAAGACAGCATCAGAGCTGTGATCTTAACTTTTCCATTTTGCTTTATTTCTCAGACAAATGGCAGGAACATTAAAGTTAGTGGACCTGCCCTAGTGATAGATTTGCCACACAGAGCACAAGAGCTGAATACATTGACACTTACTAGTCCAACTTATGTCAGTTTAGGAAGACAGGCCTAAAAATGTGCATTAACTCCCTTCATTCTCAGATTAAATTATTGAGATAAATTTAAAAAGTGTTAAATCAATTGTTTTCAAACTGTATGTTTTCTATTACTGAGATCTGTAACCACCAATAAGAAATTTAAAAAATAAAAGAACTCTCCTCAGGTTGATGCAAATCTGTCACTTGCAATTCAGGGAGATAGAATTAGTTTATTTATTTACAGACATGCAACCAGTTAATTAAGATTTATCTTATCTCCATTTTAATAACAGCTGTGGTTCTACAGTCTGTGTTTATGATTAAGTGTGAACATTCAGCAATCCTAGAATCAGAGAACAATTGGAATGGATGTCTTTGGGCTGGGCTGCTGATTTGAAATATCTTGAAAATGAGTTGCAATATTACCTTGCAAAATTATAATTTAAAAGCTTTGCCTTGGCATATGCTTGTGCAGTGGTATAAAGAGAGTTATAAAAAGAGCTTTAAAATGTATTTAATCGGAGGGAGATCCCACATTTTCTAGAAGATTTTCTTCCAATATTTCTTTCAGAAAGAAATATTATTTTGATTATATTTTCTATTTTAGATATAGAAAAGACTCAAGGAAATATACTTATTTTTAAATGGACAAAACCACAACATATAAAAGTGAAATTCCACATTTCATATTATAACACCTTTAGTGCTCAGAAATCCAAAATAAGACATTGGAGATTTGGGCTTGAAAAGTGCCTTTCTTTTTGGTAATACTACTCCTGTGCTATTAACTGTCAGCACACTGCTAATCAACTAATAGAATAGGTTGCTGCCTATGTGAGAAATTGAGACCCTTTTGTCTTTTTATAGCTTTATTCTCTAGGTACTTTCTGAGATCATGAAGGTAACCAGGAGGGAAGTCTGTGTATGAAATGTTCCTTTCCAATGTCAGATTCCCCTGTCTACACCATTCCCTGGACAGAACCACTTGGACAATCAAATCAAGAAGAAAGGGTCCTGTGAATAGGTCAGCAAACTCCTTGAGAATGCTTGGAAATGTCCTACCATGTTAGATGAAATTGGATTAAACTTTGATTTCAGGTGTCTTGCCATTTCTGTGAAAGGTGGGTGTCACTCACCTTCTCTTGGTTATACAGCCTCAAGATTCATGTTTGGACTTGATGATCTCAAAGATCCTTTTCAACCTAAGACTCTGTGATTGCTCTGACTTTGGTCCTTGAGTCCCCTTCCTGTGAGCTCCCTAAGCCTCCCAACCTACAGCATAATTCGTGCTGGGTTAGTGAAGTCAATTGGTGAAAGGAGTGGCTCAAAAACATGGGAACCAACAGAAGATAACAACAGGAGGAGGATGAGTGTCTTAGGGAGGAGAGGGAAGATGGGGAGAACCACAGTGTCACACCAAGCTGTTGACAGTGAGTTGTTAGGTTGGCTCACCCAAGCTTATGGGACTGCACCCTAAAACCTGCTCCTCTGAACATTTTGCCTCGAGTCTTTTCCTTGATCTTTTCAGTGCTCATATCAAAGTATCAAAATTTCTTTTCTATGTGGTCCTCTTAATCCCATGTACTAGCACCACCAGAAAAAGACATCAGGAAATGCTATGCAAAGTTTCAGTGGTAAAGCACTAAAATGCCAGAGGAAAAAGTTGAGATTTTACAAGAACAGAAGAGAACAGTGGAGTTAAAATATATTTATCACTCTCTAGTTGTATTTTAAAACCAGAGAAATCATCCAACAGCAGCTTGGATTTTAGCAGCTCATATCTTGCCTGCACTCTAGGAAACGTGGTGAAGAGGGGGATTGTTAAACTGTGTTAAGGGAATGCTGTTGTTAATGAATATCTTTGAATCCTCCTGGGCAACTGAGAAGATAACAACCTCACAAGGGAGATGGAAAAGTCGAGTGAGCATCGGCAATGCTGACAGCTGAAATTCACAACTTAATCTGTATTTGGTTAAACTGAGATGGTAGGTTGCAAACTGTGGTGTATGCTGGATGGTTCTGTCTCTGTGCCAGAGGTGGTGTTTGCTGCTGGCAGAAAAGGTGGGAAGCCAAGGGAAGGGAATTTTCTCCATAGCTGGCAAGGTGGGATTTTTGAGCTTATCTGCTGAAGTCCTAAACAAAAGAAGGCCTCATCAACAACCAGTGTTATGTAGTTTTCAAAGATTTATTTATAATTTTAACGGAAAAAAAACCCATAGGGCAGGAGGCAAAGATAACTTTCATGAAAGCTGTAAGCAGGTTTTTCTTCAGTAGCGTTTGGTTTCATTAATTCAAGGTGTTGCCAATAGAGCATGTACTCCCCAAACAGAATACGCACAAGCTCCAGACATGAAGCTTGCAGTAGATCAAGACATAGTGGTGTAAGAGGTCATCCTTCAGTCAAAGATGGTTTTAAAGTAAGCTATTTACATTTTATCTAATGGTCTGTGAATCAAAATCTGGTTATTTCCAGCATCCCAGCTGAAGGTCAGTGACTTCTATAAATGCATTGGCTGATTGACATTAGACATAACTGATTTTAAGATCAAATAGTCTTAAGTGTTAAGTAAAAATGTGGAAACATCTTGTGTGGGCATTTAAAAATTAATTTACCTCGATTTGCATTTTAAGTCAATTTTGGGCCATTAGTATGAAGTGAAACTGATTCAACTAAAAAGGCTCAAAAGAACATGTTTACTTAAATCATTGTAGGCTCAGGTTTGAACCAGGTCTTGGATGAAAGGCACAGCAGCAATGTGTTGTATTTACAGAAAAAAAGATTGTGGTGATTATTTTATTATTCATCTTTAGCACAAACCTACCCTAAGAGTGTCAAATATAAGAAATTAATCCTTTCTCATATAGGTCCCCCACTATAAAAAAGAAGCAAGCAGATTTAGTGTTTCACTGGCAATAAGTCAGAGGCTGCTAAAGACATAAGTCAGCGCCATTTGACACAACTGATAGCTTCCACTTGAGTAAAATTCATAAATGTTACCAGCATGAGATCTGAACAGATTTTTAATCTTTGGAGTCAGTGGCAGGGCAGTCTGGGGAAAACTAGGGTTATTTTGAGTCTTATGTTTGTCTGATGAATAAGAAGGACCTTTTTGAATTCTTTGCCTGAGAGCTAGCCTGATATTTATCCATCTATCATTGTCTGTTTTTCCTGTGCATTCCTGTTTTATTCAATTGTGAGTTGCTCTGTCTTTTCTAAAAAGGACTTGTGCGTTTGGGTGAGTAGCCACACTTAATATTGTAGTTCTTTCTGAGATGGAGATGGTAATTGCTTATTGATGGCCTATTTGTATGCTAATGTTGCTCAATAAAAAAAGCGAAAGCATAATTAACACTCCTGTTTCACCAAAACAGAGAGGGAAAAAGGAAAGCTTGGAAAGGTCAGTGGATTTCACATGATAAATTACTAAATAGTGGAAGACATAGGATCCTACATCCTAGATTGTAATGTTTTCACTATTTATTAGCTATTATTTATTACAAATGCTGACTATACTTACTTTTCGGTAACTATTTTCTATATACAATGTATTTAGATATTATGACCCTGTGGTTGGTGGAATAATGTACTGCAGCCTGCCAATTTTCAGATGTAGTGGCTTTCAAGGGAACAGCACCTCTGTTTATTCTCCTATATTTCATTAAGGCACAATTCACTAAAAGTGCAGGCAGAGCTGGCTGGCTCTTGGTGCAGAAGCACAAGTCAGAGGACCGAGGGTCAGATCCCTGTGCAAACACCCACAAAGCAACCTGCAGTCCCCAGGGCAGAACAAGCAACACATCTACCACTGGAGTCACTAAGTGTTGCCAGGACAGGCTCCTTGCATACTTGGAAAGCAAGGAAAATTTAAAGCCCAGACCCCTGTGATATAGTTGAGTTTGATAGGTTTTTGGATTATGCTGTTAGACGCAGAATGAAAAATAAGCTTTTGGGCAGATGGGTAAGTGTGGTCCTGGAGGTGGTCGAACAGTGACCCTGCCCTGCTTTTACACTGCCTTGGCTGTGAGATGAAGTAAATTGAGCTGCCTTAACTAGGGTGAAATAATGTGTAGCCTCGTGGCTGGGGCTGTGTGGACCAAGTGTGACGTAGAGGTGGTGATCTCTGCTTGGACAGGAGGGTACTCACAGCTCGCTGTGATTGCATTCACCCATATGGCTGAACCTTCAGATGCTGTCCAGGCTTGAATGTTATAATGGCATCAAACTTCTAATGGGAAGGAAAAAAAAAATCCAGATTGTGACCTGAATGCATAACTTTTAAATGTAATGTCTTGTAATGGAGGTGACAGTGCCATAACACCACCGTCCATGGCTTCCTATTAGCATAAAACACATTTTCAGAATTAACACTCAGAAGTTATTGAATTGTAAAACTACTTCAGGACAATTTTGTTTTGTTTTGTTTTATGTGCAGAAGACAGAACATAGGAAATAGGGCCTTCCCCACTCTGTAACTTTGCTTATTTGAGTATACTACAAAATACAGTTCTTGCTTTTAGTGTTCTTCATGTTGCTCATGGAAAGCAGTTGTTGCATAGTCATGGACTAGTCATACAGTTTAAAACTGAATAAAAGACTATTTCAGGAAAAATATTTTATTTCCTAAGAAAATTAAGGATAATAGTAAATTAATTAGAACATATGTCCATATATTAAAAAACTAGCAAATCCAAAGTCAAAGTGCAGCAAAGTCAAAGATTACTTTAAATTTGCTTTCCCTTGTGTGATTGAGGTCATGGAAATGATATTTTTGCTATGCTTCAGCTATTGCTGTGTGATAACAGCTTGTGGAAATTCAATTTATATGATACCTTCTCTGATAGTGTTAATAAATATATTTCTTCAGTAGTTAATGGAGTTGTTTAGTAAGCACTGGTGAGGATTTGTTCAACACCATAGCATGTGACCTGTGTTTCTGGGAAAATATATCTGACAATGTTTATGTGTTACTGTATATAATTATCCTCAGTTAGTGGAACTTCATACTGTTTATTTTTGCCATTCTCTGACAAAAGGTAAATGATGAGGTGTAGGATTTTAGTCTAGGCATAAGGAACACTTATGTTGAGTCAAGGAACACTTGTATGAAATAATTGACTTTGTTTATATCCATCTGCAATTTATCCACAAGAACAGCACTGAAAGGTGGCATTTATCTCACAAGTTTCTCATTCATTTCTGTGCTCTGAATTCAACTTTCATGCAGCTCAAGTGCATGATACATGTAGATGAATATTTATTATAGATGATGAAGTGTCCTTTTGACAATATAATATACTTCACTATAAAAATAAACAGATTGTGCACAAGTCTATTTTGACTGGTGGCAGAGATAGTACCTCACTTATCTAGTGCTTTTCGTCACAAGATCTCAACACCATTTACTGAAGAGGAAAGTACCATTATCCTTCCTTGGTAATTCCACATCCTTTAGTGGATTTAGCAGTGCTTGAAGATACTGAGACCTCAAAAGTTCCTCTCACAACATCTAGAGTATTCTTACTCAAAATTCTATTTAATTTATTTATCTTATTTTAAAATATTGGAAACACTGTGGCACTGTAGAAACAGACTCAGGCCTGTATTTTGATATTCCCAGGGGTGAATACAAGTTTCTACTCAGGCTATGTTCAACTCTTCAACAAATATTGTAATTCCAATAACATAAATTAAATTTTTCTTACCAACAGTTGCACAATTTGCTCTCTTATTTGAAATCATGTCTGGAATATTAATGGAGAGAATTTGCTAAGTTTAGACTTTAGTTTAACTCTGTTGTAATCCATGACTGGAAAGGAAGGCCAAAACACCCAAACTCATACCATATCCAGCAAAATGAGGGGTTATAGAATTACAAAATGTTGCTAGAAAGAAAAGAATTAAAAATAAATCCAGACTTCACCCCAAAGAAGAGAATAAAATAGAAATTGAATTTTAAAGAAATATGTTTATAACAGGGAGCTGAACAAGTTTGCTAAGAGATTTATATGTGTTTTGTACTCTCTTGTCTTTGTTGCTTACTGAGGACCACATGTTGTCTGGGACATCCACTTCATGAATTATATCCTGCAAAAATATAACCTGCTGATAGGAAATTAGTACACAGAAAGCCTGAGAATCAATTCATCTATTCAGAAGTCTAATGTGAGGTATCTGGCTTTAAAATGCAGTGCTCTTAATGTTAAGCCTGCTCTTTTCTGAAACAAATTGGCACAGAGAGTGCCTGGTGAATGACTTGACACTTCCCACCACCTGCCATAAAGGGTCTTTTCTGATGCCTGGATGGGATATGTGGGCAAAAAGAGTAAGGAAAGTAAAATGCTGGATGGGACTTATGGAACACAAGTCTTCTTGCTTGCTGGTGTTGGCTGATGAAAAGCCATAGAGCTGAGGTCACCCTTGTAGAGTGAACTTGGCAAGGCAGGTGATGATTTCCATGGGAGGGAAGAACTGGCTTTGGGAAACTGTACCGTGGCAGTTGTGTTTGCTGGTGAAAGACAAAAGAATCATATTCAGAGCCATTGTATGTGTTCTGGCTTTTAGACAAAGAGGGACGAGCAATGAAGTCTTTCCTCAGTATCTGATTGAAATCTGAGATATTGGCTCTTAGCATGTCAGGGACACATTGCAAATCTTAAAAATAGAAAAGAATTGTCTCTTATTGCCACGGCAGACTTTTGTTCACTCTGGTTTTCTTCATGGCATGGATGCCACAAGCTAGGGATCTCTCTGGTGAGGAAATTTTGGAGAAAGGGAAGAAGTATAAGTAATGCAGCTCTATTTAAGCTGGACCAAGTAATATTTCAATATAAATACTGCACTCTACACCTTTCAGTGTCCCCCTTTAAGCATCTCTGAATTTTCAGTAGAGATTCTACATTTTCTGAAACAGCTGAACTGCCTGGTCCCCAGGAATTGCAGCATGATTAGATGATGGTATTCCCTGTCCCCCTATGCCTGGAGGACAGAGTTAACCTTTGAATTTGTCCATGCATGAGCTTTAATAAAAACATTTGTGAAGTTGATGCATTTGAATAGATTTTATCCAGTGAGTAGTAAGGAGCCTGTATTAGTGGTGCACATGAAATGTCACACTAGACCCAAGCCTCTCTTAAGCTCCAGGACTGACACAGACATGTAATTCTCAGCCCAGCATTTTCTCAAGCTTAAAAATCCCAGTACCCTCTTATTATTTTTTTTCTGCAGTGCTGTGTACAGTGACAAACAGAATGATGCCTTGTTGGCCCACTTACCTCTGGTATGAAATAAAATTAAAATAGCTTCATCATTTGTGGTCAATTTAGCTCCAAAAAGTGAATATAAACCAACACAATGAAATGAAAAATGTTACTAATTTAAGTGATTGCATTAGGACAGATTACAGCCTTCAGGTGTTAACAGATTTGTTTTTAAAGTAGACTCCATTAAAGTAGACTGTTTTCAGTGGTTGCTGAAAGACCCACATCTAAGGATAGCTGAAACACAAACATTTAATTATGAATTAAATTATTTATAATATATCTCTGAGCATGGTTTGGTTTTTTTTTTCCAAGTTCTGTTTTTCTCACAGTCAAATGATTTGATGAAGAAATGAAGTATCTCCCGAATTTCAGTTTGGGTTCTCACTGCTGCTTGTGCATTTTGTTTAAAGTGTCAGCTCTTCAGGAACAGATTTTCTCTCTCTACTATGCCCAACACAATGAGGTCCTTGACCTGGAAAGGCAGACCTTTGGGAACTTACCCCAATACAAATAAGTGTTACTAGTAACATAATGACATCCCAGGGTGCAGAATGTGCTGTGAGGTCCTGATTCACCAACAAGGACCCCTGTGAGAGGGCTCTGGGCACTCAGGTGAGTGGCACCATGGCTTGTCTCATCACAGCCAGCCTGCTCAGAGAGAGGAGATGTCTCCTGGGCATGACAATTTTTTCTCACATGGTCTGTTTTCTGAAAAGGTAGGAAAAGATGGGTGAAAGTCCTCTTCTATTTTGCTTTCCTATATTTCTTCTTAATTCCAGTGCTTGTCAACTGGAAAGATGGAACTCATTTGCAGATATATATCTTTTAAGTTCCTTTATCTTTCCAGCAGTTTTGACACCACTAAAAATTGCATCCCAGTGAACTTATATGCATGCCTCTCACTTAAGCTCCATGCTGATCTTCCTCCCATTCTCCTCCTTCTGCAAATGAAAACAGTGATTTTGAAGGCTGGGGTCTTAACTGATACTATTAAGCAAACTCCTCAATGGCAGCAAGGAAACTGAATCTAACAGAGATACAAACAGTGCTCTCTGCTGTACTCTGAAACATCATGCAGTGACTATCACTGCTGTGTGTTTATGCTTCCTGTGATTTTCAGAGTTTTGTCTCATATGATGCTGTGTTATACTATAAAATTATATTATTATTAGTAGTAGTAGTAGTAGCAGTAATAGTAGTCTATATAGCATTTCCTAAAAAAGAAAGAAAAGGGAAAAATGAAAATAGCAGAAATTGCACTGACCATTTTACTTCCAATCTGTTTGATCCTAAAATGCCTGGAAAAATCTTACATCAGGAGGAAGAACTGGAAAAGAGGTAGAGAAGGTACTTTCTGGTTTGCAGTTGTATTGTATAGCCCCCAAACTCTCAAAGTCTATATCTCATTTGAATGCCTAACCACATTTGAAATCAGGGCACTGTTTGCTCTGACCCCTTAAGGAACACCACTGTGGCACAATGCAAACTCTGCCAGTTTCCAAAGCTGTCAGAGAAGGAAAAGGGCTGGAACAACTATTACTTGAATATCAATCTGTGATAGGGGAAAAAAAGCAATAGTTTAAGCTGTGGTCACCATTTGGATTTTGACACAAACATATACAACCCTGTGCAGGTGTATGTCTTGCAATGTGATATTTGGAGGGTTTTATGCACTCGTATCTCCTGCTGTACTCTGTTTTTCTGCTACAGCACTGGTGTTCATACAAAAGGGCTGCAAATTGTGTATTTCCTTTCTTGTGAATTTCTTCTTCTCTTTCTATTCTCAGAAAGCAGCAGGAGCTAGGTGTAAAGAAATCAACCTCTGGTAGCAAAGCTGAGCTCTGTCTGTTCCTGCACCCAGCAAGCAGAAGGGAAAATTCCATCAATGTCAGTAATGCTTTGTCTAGATTTCAGTGGAACTGTACAAGGAATAAGCACTGTATCTGTCAGTAGAGATTTACTGTATTTGTCTTGAAGGTGTCAGGTACAAAGAGGCTTTAGAAGAGAGAGCAAGCATGTGTGTTTGCTGAGCAGCTCCTGCAAAAGCATGGAGAGGGTGAGGGTGCTGGGGAGGACTATGCTGTCATGGAACTGGGAGTCAGGAGATGTTCTACTTCCAGGTCTCCAGGTGATCCTGGTTACCTTCTCATCTCTAATCTCTTATCTGGCTAGGTTCTCAGTTTTCTGTTGTCTTGTCATATGTATGTCCAAGACTGAGCAGAGGTGGTCTGGAGCATGGCAGGGCAGTGCCACCATAACAAAGATATGAGCACCAGAAGTGCTGGAACAGGCCAGTTCTGGACAATATCTCATTATTTTCAGTCTGGAAATTCCTGAGGTAAAAATCTCCAGGCTGCAGGGCTGCTCTGGGAAGGCATTCCCATATGCCCAACTTGTCCTCTCTTTTTTCTTCTACCTGTTCTTAGCAGCTGCCAGGAACCGGATTTAGGACTCCACAGACTTCTGGTCTGACCTAGTGTAGCTGTTTTTATGTTCTTGTGTTTTGTTATGTTAACTCCCTCTATTTCCAAAATGTACTGGAGAGGAGGAGGTACTTTAAAGTCCAGTCATTCTTCCTAGGTTACAGAAGGAGACCCAGGGGAGATCAGGGATTTAACAAGTAGATATTGACTTAACACAAACAATGAAGTCAGCAATATTCCTTACAAGACTTACTTATTAGTTGCATAAACCTTATTATCTTTCAACTAAATGGCTTTATATCTAATTTACTATTTGATAAAGGGATAGCCTGAAAACCAGTAGTTACTCAGTATGCTGCTTATGATACCCTGCTTTTATTTATACTATAGCTTATCACTCAAGTTTGTCATTTGTCATAGACAAAAAAGGAAAGATAAAGTTCTTGCTTCAACTTTGTTTATTTTAAAAAGAAAGCAGATGATGGCAAATTCTTCATTAATGAGTTGATTGAGAAAAAGGGCAGTTAGACAACACATGATGGACAGAGGGGAGCCTTACAGAAACAGGCCTGATCCTGAGTTAATGTGATGTCATCCTGATTATGAAATTGAGAATTTTGGGTGTAAAAGAGAAGAACTTCTCAACAGAGAGACACTTTGTTTTCTGACATCACAGTCTTTCCTCTGACATCAGTGCAGGATTTATATGCTTCCTTTTGAGCGCACACCAAGTTCCACACTCAAGCATGAAACCTCTATCCTCCCACAGGGCAGACTCTGGGACACTTGCCCACAGGGGGAATAACTGGGGAGGTGCTGGCTCAGCTGAGCTGAGCTACCAGAGTGCCATCCTGTGATATCAGAGAGCTGATGTCAAGTGGGAAAGTGGGATGGGCTTCTTTCTTCCAGTGCTGCATGCATGCAGCAAATAATTTTGGAGCTTTTAGGCAGCTAATTGCTGATGTTCTTTAGCTGGTAATAATAATGCAGAGTGTAGGTCAGGGAACGCACTGTACCTCAGTTTGCTCATCCACCTTCCCCTGCCTGAGGCTCCTCTCTGAAAAAATCAGGTTTCCTCATGCCCAGAACTTACTCACATGGGGCACTCAGACAAGTGCTCATGCATCACTGTGTACCCCAGAGTCTCAGATCCTGCTGACTGCCACTGACACCTCTACACCTCCCCAGATTAGTGAGAATTAGCAGCAGCAAATTAGTGTACACATCCTGCCATTTTTCTGCAAGAGTTGGCATTTTGGCTTAAAAGAGCTCCCACCAAGGCTGCTATGTTTTACATGTAAACAGGTGCATTTTCCAGTGGTTTTATTCTGGGAGCAGCAAATTCCATCAGAAGGGAGGAGAAGACAGTTGGATGTTTTTTATATCTTGCATTGCCATGACAGGATTCCTCAGAAATAATTTTGGGGATTAAACTTCCTGGAAAAGGAGTGTCCCTTAATAGATGTGTGTGGATGGTATGAGGAGGCACTTACGTGACTTCAGTTCTTCCATTATTTGTCTTTCGAATTACTGGCTTTATAATCTTATTATCTGCGGGTCCTGTGTTATTTTATTTCCTTATGAAAAAGGAACATGAAGAGAAAGGTGCTAATATCTCATGACCTAATTTAGCTGGAGCCATGCTCTTCTTTAGCATCACAATGGCTATGTCAGTGGAGAATTCCCAGGCCTAGCGATTTGTCACTCCTATATTTAGATTCCCAGTCATACTTATGTATATTGCACAAAACCAATCCCACATCAGCTTTCACGGCAGTCTGGGTGGAATCGCTCTCTATTCTGCTCAAGTCTTTTATCCTTGACAAAAAAAAAAAAAAGACAAGGGAACACTGAAACTCGCATTCTTTTTATTTGTTGTTGATTCACCTTTCTGATAGTGGTAGGTTGTGCACACTATCGCCTTCTCTCTATTCCAAAATGAAAATCAGCTGGCTTTTGACATTCCTGATCAGCTTTAGGAGTCAGCTAGGTGCCAAGTTTCGCTCTTCTTGGTATTATGCAACACTCCTACAGAGCCCTCAAGCAGAACATTAGAAGCCTACACAACCTTAAGCTGAAAACTAGAGGTGTTTGTACAATGAGGCAGCAATTTTGAAGATTATGCCCTTGAACGTCAGCACTTCTTTGTGGATGGGTCAGAAAGTTTTCATGTCCTTTTTCCCAGTACTGCAAGCCAGCTGGATGCAAGCCAGATCCTGTCTGGAAGCTGTGCATCGTAGTATTAGCCTGGGCCAAAAATTCCTCTCTAGTGACAAGGCATCTAACTCAGGCTCAGTGCACGTTGTTGCATCTGGACTTAAACATGTCTGTTTTCATGGAACATGCACAGAGCAGAAGCAAGATGGTGGTGTCTGCCCTGACCTCCTGTGTCTTCTTCACTTTCTTCTGAGGGTTCTGCCCTGCACTGACTTTGCTTATGCTTTCTGACTGGTACAGAATTGCATTCAAACATCCTGGATTGAAGAATTCTGGCAGTAGGATTGTCCTTTCTAATAATTAGATTAAAAGAGCAGTCCTGTTTGTTTCTTCTCGGTTGATAACTCTGTTGATCAACTCTGTTGATAACTCAGACCCCAGAACAGGTAGATATATAAGAGGTTTAGAAGATCTGAAGATACAGGTTGCATTGATTTGTTCCCAAGCTATCATAACTTACGTCCTTCTCAAAACTTCATCGGTACTCCATTCAAAGAAGAAATCATAACGATTTTTTCCTCTGCCACAGCTATGCTTTTAGTATGCTGATGGAAAATATGTTGGAATTTTGATTTATATTCTAGTTTGAAATAGATACATCAGTTTATACAAGGCAGTGATTCGACTGGAAAACTCCTTACCACACCCAAAAAGAAATGAAAAGAGTAATTACAAATATTCTCTTTAATCATGGAAAAGAGCCTTGTATCCAAATTTATTCAGACTCCCTTAAAGACATGACCAGGTTCTCCTTTCATCATCATCAGATTTGCTTTGTGTCTCTCAGTTAGCTTCCTTTAAGTTGCACCACTGGTTTATGCTAGAGTTACGGAGAGATCTTGCTCCCAGGCATCTCAGGAAATCCCATCCTCTTCCTCATTTTTTGTGTCTTTAGTTATTTCTCGTATGAACTGGTATCATAAATATTTAGATGGAAATGGCTAATAGGAAAATTATATGGTTTTTAAATTCAATGAGCCATTAAATAGGTTCTAACAATCTCAATAAAAGTTTGGAATATTTAATAACAAGAATCAGACATATAGGTTGCTTGATTGATTGACCAGACTCTCAGTAAATATTGTCAGTGGTTCATACACTATGGGTTCCTCAACGCCCTCAAAGAAGAGCCTCTGGGGATGGGGGAGGGAATCAACCAAATAATGTGTAAACAGTGTGCTGTTCAAGAAAATATAGCTGGGTTTTTTGAAAATGCTGTTCACTGTATGCTTTTTATCATCACTGTGGAAGGTTTAGAAGTTTTCCACTAAGCAATTAGAAAACTAAGCACACTTTGCATTTATAAGAATTTATACTTGTATTGCATGTAACATCATAGATTGCAATGGCCTTTACTAGAATTGACACTCTCACAAATTGGAAATTTGAGATTAACACAGTCATCTTCTCCAAGGCAAAGACCCGTCATATCTCAGAGACTGGGGAAGATGTTAGTTTAATCAAATTACATCAGGGCACAAAACTAAGTGCTTTTGGTTAGCAGCATCTCCCTCTAGAACCTTTCTCTCCCTTGACCATATAGTGAATTTAAGAATTGCTTAATTAGGTAATTGAAAGTTAGATAAAGTTAGGATCCTAATGTATGTTGCAGTCTCCTCTTTTCTCTATCCAACTAAGAAGAATTAAATATTTATCAGGACAGGTGAAGACACTCAAAGGTCTGATATGTGTTTCTACAAAAATTTCCTTGAACAAATGTGAAAATCTTCCCTACCTTGGTCAGTGATATATGGGCCAAACTCACTAAAACATTTTTGTAATGAGCAGTCTGTTTATGTCATAGAATCATATGGCTTGGAAGAGACCTTAAAGATCATCTCATTCCATCTCCCCTGCCATAAGCAGGGACACCTTCCACTAGACCAGGTTGCTCAAAGTCTCATCCAGCCTGGCCTTGAACATTTCCAGGGATGAAGCATCCCCAGCTTCTCTGGGCAACCTGTTCCAATACCTCACCACCCTCACAGGAAAGAATTTCTTCCTTATATCTAATCTAAATCTTCCCTCTTTCAGTGTGAAGCCTTTCCCCTTTGTCTTATCATCACACCCTGTCTCCAGTTCTCTTGTAGCCCCCTTTAGGAAGGGTGCAATGGGGATTCCCTGTAGCCTTCTCTCCTCCAGGCTGAACAGCCCCAGCTCTCACAGACTCTTTAGGAGAGGTGTTCCAGGGCTCTGATCACCTGTGTGGCCTCTTCTGGGTTCACTCCAACTGCTCCTTCTTATGCTGGAGGCCCCAGAGGTGGCCACACTCCAGATGGGGTCTCACAAGTGCAAAGTGGAGGGGAGAAACACCTCCCTCAAGCTGCTGAGCACACTTCTTTTGGTGACACCCAGGATATAGCCCAATGTCCTTGTTGGATGTTTGATCTTGTGACTTCTGAAAGGTGGCAGTAAAATGCCTCCATCTACAGAGACTCCCAACTATAGAGATCCCCATGCTTGTTTTACATTCTTTAGAGGTGCCTTTCTGCAAGGCAGGACCATGTCTGTCCATTGTTGCAGCCATTTATGATATTTGATGAGATAGATCAGAGCTTCAGGTGGTACAGCTGCAGGAAGCAATAAACTAGTTCAACACTCTCCTAGCTCATATTAACTAGATAAGAGGTGCTTACATTAGCTGTACAGTACACCTTTTAAATTTGCAGTGGAGGAAATGTGAGAACAGGGAAAGGAGAGATGCTTGATCTGCCCTATACCTTCCTTGCTCTTATCTCCTTGTGCAAATGATAGATGAAGTTACTATGCCAGTAATCCCTGCTGAGTGAACAGAAAAAAGAATGAACAGTGTTTCCAAAACATTTGCAGCAAGATTGCATAATCCTTCTGCAGAAATCTGCAGGCTCCACCTGGTCAACTGTTTGTGCAGCTGTAGCTCTTCTTGGAGCTCTGGCCATGCCCACCTGGATTTTCTCTGACTTGGCAGGTGACACCTGCCATTAAGCACCATTTCTCCTATGCTTGACTGACTTATGGATTACTTACTTATGGATGTACACACCATGTGTAGGGTGGGAGAACCAGCCCTCTGAAAACATTCATTTCTTTGGGTTTATTCATCATGGGAGCATTAAACAGCTGATGAGCTAGGTCTCCTATCCCTCAGACCACTATTTGTTTAATTGTCTCTTGGTGTTTTCTATATCTGATGAATCTGTCCTCTGTCCATTTAAAATTAATATTACATTAGCTGTTCAGTGTGGGAACTGGTTCTTGGTTGTGCCTTACACAGCTTAAGAGGACTTTGGGGCACAAAACCTCTAGATGTTACCTTGATAATAACCAAGCTTGCATTTCATGGCATGTGTCCTGGTTTCAGCTGGGATAGAGTTGATTTTATTCTTAGTAGCTGCTGTGTTTTGGGTCCTGTATGAGAATAAAGTTGATAATATGCTGATGTTTTGATTGTTGCTAAGCAGGACTTACCCTGAGCCAAGAACTTCTCAGTGTCCTGGGCTCTGCCAGTGAAGGAGGTGCACCAGAAGCCAGGAGAGAACATGGCCAGGACAGGTGACCTGAACTGGCCAAAGTGATATTCCATACACTAGAATGTCATGCTCCATGTATAAATTGGGGGGAATTGGTCAGAAGGGGTTGATCACTGCTTGGGGTTGGGCTGAACAACAGGCAGTGGGTAAAGAGCAATTTTACTCTGCATCATTTGCCTTTCTTGGATATTATTCCTCTCTCTTTTTGCTTTTATTTACAATTACTGTTATTATTATTGTTACCATCATCATCATCATCATCATCATCATCATCATCATCATCATAATTTTCATTATTATTGTTACAGACAATATACTTTATTTCACTTATTAAACTGTTTTTATCTCAACACATGGATTTTACCTTTCAGATTCTCCTCCGTGTCTCACTGGGGGTGGGAGGAAGGGGTAGGAGTAAGTGTGTGGCTATATGGCACTTAGTTGCTGGCTGGGGTTAGAGCTCAACAATATGTATACACATCTATAACTGCGTACCTCTTGCATATTTTGGAAGCACAAAAATGTCCATTAAATTCAGTGATGGACACCCAAGTCTGCTGATTAGGTTCAACTAGGTAAAAAAAAGTTGAACATATTCACAGTGATTTAACTCCAGTAGCATTAACGTAAGTGCACTGATGGAAAGAACAACCAGAATTAGACTATGTAGTATGATGCATTGCCCTTTCAGGCAGCTTTACAAATGGTGAGCCCTATATCTGCACAGAGTTTATGTTACATTTAGGCTCTTGTCAAGGAATCCAGTCTGTGCAGGAAGTCCTTCATGAGTGCACAGAATTCTATTAATGACAGCAAGGGCCCATGCAGGCAGCAGGACACGTGTCTAGGTAAAGGGTGGTGGCACATTAATTTATTTATTTATTTATTTATTTATTTACTTACTTACTTACAAAATGCCATCATTAGTCACAAAAATGTTTTGTTTCCAGGCTGAAAGAAAGCAGCTTTCACACATTCTGCTGTGGCACTTCAAGACAGCTCTGAGTGTCTTATCAAGCTGATGACACTGAGATAGTGGAGGGTCAGATGGAAATTATGTGCCTGGAGTTTTGCCAGAGCTACTGAATCACATGCTTGGTTCTTTCTAAAAGCAGTTGGGATCTTTGGAACCTTGTACCATTAAAGCTATACTGGCCATTAGCATGGTGCTCACTTTTCACAGCCAGCTATGAAATAGGTGGAAGGTTCCTCTTTTTCTGGCCTTCTTTATCACTCATGTGTCTGGAAATTCAAGTGAGGCAGAGATAGTCATTCTATTCCTCCAGCACATGCAAACAGGTACACTGTGACATAGGGCATCTGTGACTGTACTTTCTAATTTCTTTCAGGTAAGAAATCTATGTTCAGAACCTGCTTTTGAGAGCCCAGTCTAAAGGAAGAAAAACCTTTATTGACAGCACCTTCCTGTGTGCTAATTAACTGGTAGGCAGAGGAGGTAGAAACTATCCTCATATCCTCCTTTAATCAGGTGGTGGTGGAAATCTGAGATTCTTCCTCATCATGGCAACAAGTGGAAAAATATAGCAGAAAGAGGAGCATAGTTTCTATGCTGACTTGCAAGTGTGGCAAAGGTCTGACTTGCATGTAAAGCCTGTGTCAGTGCAGTGGCAGCTCAGTGAAACTGGGCTGTTGTAGTAAGTGTGATTATTTGCAGCCTGTGTATGCCCTTGTATGCCTCTGTAGCCTTCCATCAGGGCTGCCAAGGTCTTTTCTTTGCAGCACCCCTTGTTCTCCACTCTAACAATAACCTCACTGGGTAGCTTTGGCTGGCACTTCGCTCTTGACTGTTGGGCAGGGCACTGTTTGAAATTAGATACAACAGGCCACTTTCAGAGTGAATGCTGAGCCTGCAATTACAAATTCAAACCTACAAAACCACAGCTGCAGCATGGCTATAATGGTTTCTCAGAGGTGTTCTTACAGCAGAGTGATGACTGATGTGTCAGGTAGGTAATCTCATACCTCTAGCTCTTCATTTGTGGTCTCAAGCTATGATCAGGCATGTTATTCCAGATAGAATTGAGCCAGAGTAAGAAGTTATCATCCCTGTCTGCTTGTCATGATTCTCCTTACTACTCTGGGTACATCCATCCCTATACCTCCTGAAATAACTGTTTATGTGATCCCTTCCTACCCTAAGCTTCCCTCCTTACCAAATGGGGAGGGTGTTTAAACTTAATTATGTAAGCTTTATTTATTTATCTCTTGATTGACTGTTTTTCTGAATAGTGTGTTTTTGGAAGGGGTGGTTTAAGGTTGGTCTATACCAATGGGTTGGTGGGAGGAATTACACCAATTTACACTCCCCAAGTGAAGACAGACCCACTTTTACCACTAACATGGCCAGATACTCCTGCTGTCCCTCTTGTGCTAGGCTCAGGTGCTGATCATACACATGCATGAACCTTTTACTAACTGAATGAGCCAACTCAGCTCTCCAGAAGGGTACGGTGAACACTAGAACTGGTGAAGGAAAGGGCTGTGAAGTTGGGGCAGAGACAAAAGAGTATAACCATTTGCTGACAGCACGTCTGCAGATGTGAGCAGATGAGGCAACCTTGGGAGATGTAGGAAGCAATTCCTGTACAGTTCCACTGCTAGATCTGAAGGGGTGGCAACTTCAGGATATGGGAAGAGAGGTGAGGAATAGCAACCATGGGATTTAATTACAACATTTGAATTGGTTTGATTACCCATGCCCTGCATCTTCAGACTCCCCACTCTCCTAGAGAAGAATGGGGAGCTGTCCATGACCCGTGCAACACAGCTCGCAGGGCAGATGTGTATCTGTGTGCCACTGAGTGGCAGATAAACAACCTTGCTCTTCTAGCTCAAGTGTAGGTAAATGAGAGGATTAAGTTCTGATTTTCCTCAATTTTCAACTCAGGCATGTCTTTGTAACCTGGCATGCTCCTATTTATACAGAGAAATGCCAGCTCAGCAGTGATGAGCAGTATGATTTCCCACTCTCCTTGGTGCTTAAGCTGGGACATTTTGCTACAAGTGATTAGGCCATTAACTCACTAAGTCCAAACAGAACTAAGAAGGAATTAAGTGCTGTGGGAAAGATGTGTTCAGTGGCGTTTTAACTCGCTCTGTTCCTCAGAGCAAGATCCATAAACCTCTTGGATGTAGCCAGAAACCTGTTCAAATAAACCCTGACCCTGGGCATTTCATTGGTGAATGCATTGTGCAATTGCACCCACTCTTTCCATCAGACTTTTCAGACATCTCTTGTGTAGTCTCATTCTTCATAGGAGCTGAGAACTACAGCAGCTATAAAACTTGAGGAGTAATGAAGCTCATCCCTAATTGAAATGAACACTTCAGATTATATGTTGGAGCTTCCTGTTTTATTAGAGGCTGTTCCCTCCCCCTGTGTTGTCATTGAAGAGGTTACACCATGGATTTGCAACTTCCCCAAATAATGAGGACTTTCTGGTGGAAAGACCTGGGCTGGAGGAGTGAGAAGCCTGAGAAACTCGACATCCCAAACAGCCCATCTCCCACACAGCTAGGGTGTGTGTGAGCCTGGAGGATTTCTGCAGAGGGAGGTGGTGATAAGGCACTCCTGTTTCACAGCCCAGCCGGTGTGGAGCTGTGAGATTCCTTCAGCAGAGAGTTTCACTGATCCCTGCCCGAGATCCCTGCCCATGAGCCAGCCCAGTGGGGAACACCCTGGCCCTTCCAGCCCCAGTGCAGGACAAGCTGCCAGTGCAGCTGTAACCTCAAACACATCAGTCCAGAGAGGGATGTGGCTCGAGCTCATGGCTCACCTCTGTGTCCACCGTGCTCTTTGGGGAGAGGAGGGCAGCACTGCACTCCCCACCCAAGATTTTCTATTTCTTCAATTTTGCAGCTTTTCTCTTCCTTGAAGAAAACTGATGAGCCAGATTTCCTACAAAGGTCCTGACACCCTCTGCCCTTCTGTGGGGGGGGGCTCTGTGGGGGCCCATGGCTCTGTGAGCAACCAACCTGTGCACCTCACCTGTGACAGACACTCCCAAGAACATGGGGACAGGATAATAAAGTCATGGAATCGTCATCAAGGCTGGAAAAGACCTCCAAGGTCATTGAGTCCAACTGCTAACCTAGCACTGCCAAGGAAAGCCAGCTCCCCATCTCTGTCAGCTGCATGTTGCCCTTTCAGGATTTATTTTGCACCACTTTTGTAATTAAAATGTGTTAGAAAGGATGTGCAGGCTCCTTGCTTTTTGCAGAAGGATTTGGCTTTTTTCCATGTGTTCATGCTGTGGGCTGTGTGAAGGAAAGCAGAGTGGAGTCTGCTGTGATCTCATGCTTGGCTTTCACCAGCTTCTCTCTAGAGACACACAAAATTTTGGCTAGCAGGAGCTTTACAAAATCTTGAAGATCTGTAAATTGTTCTATAGAACAGGGAGTATGGAGATATGATGCAACAGTTCTCAGCTTCTCATCTGAATTTTGTATCTGAACCTAATTTTTGGCTTTAGGTTTAGCATGCCCATCTGGGAATTGGGTCCAGGAATATTAAGGTGGGTTCCTTCAGCTCAGCTTGTTCCCACTTTCACAGCTTATCTTGTAGGAGATGTGGGGAGAGACCCCTCACCAAGCAACAGGCCAGACTGTACCCATCTCTGTAGGTTAATGTGCTCACAGACTCACTGCAGCAGAGGTGGGAAGGTGGCCTCCAGCAGGGCTGGTCTTCAGCTGGCAACAGGCTTCTGCAAAGGGAATGGCTCTGCACAGCGCATCATTTTGCTGTTTCTTTGCAGTGACATGGGCTTGGCTGGTGTGATGCTTACAAATTAACTTAAGTCTCTGTCTTAGAAACACCAGGAAAGCATTAGATAATGAAGGCAACACAGCCTCCATGCCTCCTGTGGGTGCGTGGAAAAGAGAACCTTTTGTTTCCTCACAGTGCGATCAGTGCCATTCAGAGGATTTTAATGACTTACGCAGAAAGAGTTAGGAGCAAAAACAAGGAAAAAGAAAACAAACCTCGCCCTTCTGTGAAAGCAGAGTCACAACAACCCCCTGAATCTACATAGTCAGGGCTGGAAAAGAAAATGGCCTCACCCATAATTTATGGCTCACTATATAGCCACAGAAGCTTTGCCGCTTGCAAATACGACCCTCAGTGGGTTATTAACCTGAGTCTCAAGAGGCTCACGTTAACATATTCATCCTGTTAATTAATTAGCTGAAATATGCATGCCTTCCTCTGATGCTAGCTTGCAAAGGGTAACATGAATTTTGATTATACTTAATCCCATATGAAATACAACAGACGCTCACACTATGTAAACACTGACAGGCAGCTTAGAAACCTCTGTGATCCAACAGGATCTGATCACAAGTGCTGGTGTCTGGAAATCCGAAAAAATATTTCAACACAGAACTGCCATGGTATTAAAAACAAAGTGGTGTGTTTGTTTCATCATAGGCTTGTTTTTGGCAGCAATGGAAGCCGTTGTAATACTAATGCCAGTCAGGCAGTCATGTTATAGAGGCATTATCAATACACTTTTCAAATTTTCTTTGTGGAAGAGATATAAATTTATTTGCATCCAGAAGCCTGCCATCTACAAAGCTGCTATAAAGCCTTGGCAGTGAATAGCTGACTTCAAATGTCCTGCTACACACCTTTCCCAAACATTTGATATGCAGCAGGTGAATGTGAAGGGCTTATCAGTCCAACCCAGTGTTATTTCCTGTCATAACTTTGCACAACAAAAGAAGTTTCTGTCCTTGCTGAGCTTTGGTGTTGCGCTATGTACTGAGGTTCCTTTAGAGAAACCACTTTAATCCTTGGGAAGCCGAAATCACAGAGAAAGGGACAGGGATATTGCTTCTGCAAACTCCTGCAATTTTATCAGCACCCAGCCATATCAAAGTGTGTGGGTGCAACATGGGAGGCAGCACCAGTGATGGAGGGATGCTTGCCCAGACTTCTGCTTCAGCAGAATGCAAAGAGAGCCTGGGCCATGTTTCCAGTGTTATATTTTAGTTTCTCAGTGCTATAAAACAGGAAACAAAAAGAAAGTCTGGGATTTATATTTAAACCTATTTGGTTAGAACTCCTTTTAGGGAGAGATTTTTCGAGCAAGATGAAGGGATGATGCATTGACCACTACGCCACCAGAACAATTTTCTTATCCTCACCTGTAACTAGAGGATGGGAAGAGGTGGAGAGTAGATCCTGACCCCATCTCAAATAGATAGGGGCATAAAGTGGCAGTGCAAGCCAGTATAGCAAGGACTAATCAAAGCTCATTTGGCCTTGGCTGTTCCTTGTCCTGTCCTGAGGTGCTGAGAGGGCTGAGGTCCCTGTCCTGCCTTGTGCCCACTGGGGCATCCTCCATCCTAGAGCAGAGCAGCTGAGGGATCACAGCCTCCACAGGCCTGTTATGGTGTGCATGTGCCTTTAGCTGTGCTGGAGGAAAACAGATGTGAAAAGAACAGAAAATAGGTCTTCTGAAGATCATAGAAGTATAGAATCATACAATATCCTTAGTTTGAAGGGAGCCATAAAGATGATCGAGTACAACTTCTGGCCCTGCTCAAGACAGCTCCAAGAACCACACTATGTGCCTGAGAGTCCAGTGCTTTTCCAATATCCAGCCTAAACTTCCCCTGAAACATCTTCATGTCCTTCCCTGGGATCCTGTCACTGGTCACCATAGAGAAGAGATCAGTGTCTGCCCTTCTCCTATGAGGAAACTGTAGACAGCTGAGATCTTCCCTCAGTCTCGTCTTCCCCAGGCTGCTGATGCCTTACTTGTGAGGTGCAACTCAAAATAAAACCACTCAGTGCTCATGAGCGTAAACGTAAATTTAACCACACATATTTTTTTAAAATTTCAAGGACTTGGGCTGAGTCACCTTTGCTGGATATTAGGCAAAATGTGGGAAAATGTGATTGAGAGAGGAGTCTGTAAGAAATGATGTGTGGATGTGTGCATACATAAGCCCATACATGTACACACATCTGCCTTTAAGATGCAGTGCTTTATGCCAATGTAGAAAGAAGTGTCTTCTGCAGAGGGTTTTATTCTTTCAAATGAAGTAAATGAGAGTGTGTGCTAAATGGAGGTCTGTCTGCATACACAAATTGTTACAATTTAACTAAATAGGTTTCTAAATTAATTTAGTTTAGTCAGTACAACCCCTTTAGTAACTAACATTGATTCAGTTTAATTGAGTTTGTTCCCAAATTAAGCTAAATCAGCATAAAGCACTCATCAACCAATTTAAGCATTAAGGGCTGGCAATTTCTGCATGTAAGCCAGACCTGTGTAGGCTGGGGATGTATCCTGATATCCCCAGTGTCCCCCTGTCCTGTGATACTGAAGTGACCAGAGAGTTCTCCTCCACCTACTTGGTGGAGGTGACTTGGGGACAGACACCTTGAGGAAGGCAACATCAGGATCTTGACTTGTTCTTGGTCTGAAACAGGGCTCTTAATGTGTGACTTTGTAATATCATTAGAGGTCAGTGTTACTTGAGAGCTTCTTCCATGACAATTATGTGTCAAGTGAACAACAAAAGCTTTTATTGCAAGACATTGGTAGTGGATTTCAACCAGAGAAATATAGTCATCACTTAAACTACCCCAAACCCGTTTTTTACGAGAAAGTAGCACAAATTCTCTTGTTTTTCTTTTGAATTGGAAAATAAAATTCTTAAAATCATGGGCTGACAATATCTCCTTTATGTTCAAGGAAACATAAAAGCATTGCTCAAGAAAAAAAAAAGATGTAAAGTGCAGACAGAGCTGGCTTTTCACTGTATTATTTCCTCCAGAAGTTTTTCTTGGATATTGCTATAGTATATATTAATAATAGGACAATATTTCTTTATAGGGTGTATAATTCAATGAAACGTATTAACAAGACAGTCACTTAAAACAAACATATTCTTCATATCCAGTGTCAGAAAAGACAATGTTTTGTTTTGCGGACGAATCTAATACGTGTTAGCCAGAAGCTGACTGTTAACCAGGGAAACATAAAAGCTACTGTAAATGGTACTGGAAAACCAAGGGAATAACACCCCCTCCTTTCATATTCCCTGAGAAATGTTGGTTCGTTGTGTTGGCTTTAAGGCAGAGTACTACAATTCAGCCCATAGAATATGTGGATGTGTCTGTAACAGGTCATTTCAAATGAGTGTTCCCACTTCCATCCCGTTTTTGTTTTTTTATTTAAGTAAAGTAGGATTTCTGTCTGACAGGTCAGACTGGAAGTGAAAGAAGAGATCAGCAAAGGGGGACTGAGCTCTGTTTTTACACCAAAGGCTTTGTGGGCTTCCATAGCAGGAAAGTCTCTAAGACTTTGAGGACTTCAAGAGATCATGAAGGCAGGACAGCAGCAGAACTGCCTCTTCAAGGGCCCCCTAAATGATTTCACGTCAGGCACGTGTTGTGGACAACAGAAGGTCCTTGTTTAGTAATGAAGAAAAAGCCAGCAGTTTTGCTTCTCCACAGCCAGATTTTTAAGCCATAATTGGATCTTGTAACACTGCCAAGGTAAAGGCAGAGGGCCACAACAGGGAAGCCTGACACTGCAAGTGAACTGAAACTAAATATAGTTCTCATGCAGTTTAAAAAAACATACATCAAAGCCCAGAGAACCCAGCCCCATCTGAGACTCTTGCAATGGAACAAAATGAGAAAACTACAATGATAACATATGTATTTTACTGTGGAGCTACAGGCAGGCAAATGAAATAATCTGAAAGTGTCTTTGGCTGGTTGTGATTAAAGATCATTATGTACCAAGCAATTCAAGACACAGTCCAAAACCTGGCTGCTGAGAATGCTCCTGAGTAGAGGGAGCTGGGGGAGCCCCATGCAGGCATGGGGACAGTGGGTGCTGGGCATGGCCATGCTTGGTGAGAAGCTGGTGTTTGTGTCTCTGCTGGCAGGCCAACATGGTTTGGGGCTGCACAGGAAGATCCTATCAGTGCCCCTGTGGGAGCAAAGCTGTTTCATGCTGGCTGTTTCAATTGCTGGGCATCTGCAAGGCTCCTTTCCAAATGACAGCGGCGTTTGGTGCCATGTCTCCTTGAGGGTGGCAATGCCAGCCTGTCCTGGTTCCAGTCAGGTCAGGGTCAATTTTTGCAGTAGCCAGGAGGAGGGAGTACCAGGGGAACCTGGATTATTCTGTACCACATCACATAATTTTCCAGGAATGGGGGAATGTGTGCCTTTGTGTTTTGGGTAGCCTGACAAGTGAGTGGTTGGGTGTTGTTGGGAGTGACAACCCACAAGTGAATAATTCACTTCTTGTACACAACAGTATTGGTGATCTTACTGTTTATTTTCTTATCTCATTGCTGTTTCTAGTAAATTGTTCTTGTTTCAATCCACGATCTTTATCTTTTGTGTCTCCAAGTCTCCTCTTAAGCCTGCCACATGATAGGGAGGAATGAGCAAGAGGTGCATGGTTTGGAATGATTTCAGTAGGAACACTAAATTGGAGAATATAATTCCTAAATTCCAAGATGGTATGGTTCTTGCTGCACTCTGAGTGGTTTGTCTGGGTATTTGCTAAGTCATCCCAAAGTACCAAATGTCTGTAGCAAATTCAAGCAGTGTGTGCTGTGAATATGGACTTGGCTATTTTGGTTATCATCTGCTAGTGATCTATTAGCCCAGTTAAAGAATACTGATGAGTAGAAAACAGATGGAAACAATAGTCAGAGAGAGGTTTAATTTTTCCTAAGGTTAAGGGGTTGGACTAGTCACCTTGCAGATATTTCTTCTAGCCCTACACACTACAAAGTTTGAATGGCAATCTTTGGATGGCCCTCTAAGGCCAGGCTAATTCAGAATTTGGAATTTGGTTGGCACCATTACTCAGACCAGAAGTTATCTGGCACACGGGAGTCTGGGCTGAGACTCAGACAGCCCTTCCCCTCACCCAGATGATATGCGTTCCTCAGTTTAGTAAGGACCACAAAAGTGGAAACAAAATAAAAATTGAAATTAACTTCCGAGATATTTTCCAGCGTGGGAAAGCAAAACCATTACAAGTGGGAAGCTTTCAGAGCGTTTTGCATTCAAATTGCACCTTTTATCCTAAGAGATCAAGTACTTCACACATAACTACCGTCAGCACCCCACTCAATGTAACAATTTCTGGGGTGGAGCACAGGAGAGGAAGATCAAATATGTTTAAGTCAGACACAGGGCTAAAAATGCTCACAGGAAAAGTGAGCATCTCTAAAAGGCCATGAAAGCAGTGGCATCTAGAAAAACTATAGAAGGTACAGACTGTGCAGATCACCTTAATGTATTGAAGTGGAGAATAGAAGTGATTTTAATCCAGTGAGAACTGCTGTAGATATTTTCCCTGCCAGGAAGGCTTCCAAATCCTCTTCCAAGAGATGCAGGAGATTTATACTGCACGTGAAAGGTCTGTCTGGCCAGAAAGAATTGCATGCTTGACTTCTGAAGAGAAACACTAAGGAAATAGAGTTTTCATAAAGAAAGCATCTGTTAGCTTTCATTCTTCCCTTTCATGGGAAAAAATGTGTTATGAAAAAATGAGGTTTTCCTCATATGGTCAATGAGGAGCTGCAGCCCTTTAGCTTGCTCCTTCTCTCTAGTACACAAGGGGATTCCAGAGTCGTGTTGATGTTAACCCAGGAGAAACCTGTATGTGGGGGTCCATCCAGGAAATTATGTAGTTTCTTTGTTTACCTGTTGCAATGCAGGATCTCCAGCTTTTCAGCAACCTACATGCCAAAACAAAGGGTGGGGTTTTTTTTTTGGTTTTTGGTTTTGTTTGTTTGTTTGGTTGGTTTTGTTGTTGTTGTTTGGTTTTCTTTGGCTTTTGTTTGTTTGGTTGGTTTTTTTGACTATATGTTTTCCATTTATCCCCACATGAAGTTTTTGGAGAGCAAGCTCTTCCTATATCCTTTCAGGAGCTGGACTCAAGGATATTTGTGGGTCCCTTCCAAAGCAGGATATTCTGTGATTCTATGTCTTACCAAAATTTTTTACATAATTTATTCCATTAAACTTTATCAATTTCATTCCTAAAAGAAAACAACCAAAGAAATATAATATATAGTATAACATGGAGGCAGAACTATAACCTTAATGACAGTATTGTGGGGTACACCATGGGAGCTGAGGAATGGTAGGGAAGATTTGTCCAGGACGTACAGGCACTGTACCAAGCCCTGGTGTTTGGGAAAGAACAGGAGAGAGATCAGTTGAAGATTTCTGGTAAAGGGAGAAAACCAGGGACAATAATCAGGGATTTTTGTTACTGATCAATTCATTGAGACAGGAAGTGGCTATTTTTCCCCCCAAGCAACAGGAAGAGACACCAGTAGGACAACTCTTTCAGTAATAAGATGTGATAATTGCTGTGATACCTCCACCCAGAACAACACAGCTAGATATAGATGATTTGTTATGTTCCTGAATGTGGTGAAGATGACGCCATTTCAGAAAGTGGGAGGAAATGGGCAAGGGAGCAGCTACCTTAAATCTGTTTCTGACTAGCAGAGAAGAACAGCCTGACAATATAAAGATTGGGTGGTAATTTGGATGAAAGCAAGCATTAAACGATAAAGTTCATTATTCCAAGGGAAAAAGCTAGACCAGCTGAATATGGATAATATGGATAATGACTCTTAAAAAAAGTAGACTTCAGCAGACTTGGGGAACTGGTAAGTAAGGTCTCTGAGGAAAATAATCTCAGGGATAAAGGAATGCAGGAAAGCTGGCAGTTACTAAGCCTATTTTAAAGGCAAATTCCTCTGATGCAGAAGGCATTGGAAACAGAGTGAGAGACCTGTATAATTGCCTCTGGAGCTCTTCAAAGATCTGAAAATGAAAAAACACTTGACAAATGGAGAATGCAGAGACCCCAAGCAGAGTTTCCACTGGATTACTTTCCCTACCATAAGGTGAAGCTAAAAAGGGAACAGTCCAGAGTGGCTTTGAAGAGCCTTGGCTGAGTATGCAGCAGAGGGGACTGCTGTGGGTGCTCTGTGTTTTATGAGAGTGCACTGCATGAGTGATGGCTTGCTGAGCTCATGCCTGAGTGTGGCACAGGGCCAAAGGAGGCATGAACAACCTGAGGGTGAAGTGGTGATGCAGCATCCAGAGACCATTGCAAGAACCTTGTGCGATTGGCAGAGCACTGCGACTTTTGGCTGTATAGTACAATAATGAACTTTGTTTTCCTCTTTGTGATATGTGCCCCAGCTTTTGCTCTTCAAGGGGCCAGTGTACTAAAAGAGGGTCTCAAAGTGAATTTGAAATAGGAAGGTGATTTCCCATGTTTGCTGCAGTTACAAGCCAGGTCAGTAGAAGAGACTGATTTGCAGACTCTATCTAATAGAAATTTCAGCATTTTGGAGGAGGAACTGACTGTGCAGTGCTGCACACTTGGACAATACAAAGTTTATTTACAAATAAATACAAAATTTATTCCTGCAGCACATCCCTGTAGTGACAGAAACCACAGTAATTCTGCAGCTGCCTCTTCCCACTGCTGGTGTGGGAGGAAGGTCACTGAAGGTTTCCCAAGGGAATATGTCTATTCAGACACTAGGCATGGCCCATATAGGGTGAGGAGTTGAGGCTGTAACTGGTTGGCAGCAAAGTGAGGTTTCCTGATGAAAATTACTGCAGCACAGCAACTTTCTGATGTTGTGCTCTGAGATGTTGTGCTGAGTGACAAGGCTCTGTGATTTGGCTGTGAGGCATCATAAGATGGATAGGAAGCAGAGGCTTTTCCAGGAGTGGATGAGGGACCCCCTCTGCCATTTGAGGTAGGGGCTCAGAGCAGTTATACCTGATGTCCCTTCTATGTTTAAACAAGACAACTTTCCACACTCCTCACCTCCACTTCCCCAGGAATGAAGAAATAGAGGCACCTAATTAGTCCAGGAAAAGGCAGTCTCTTTTCTCTTTGCCACAATTCCAGCATCCCACAGAGGACCTCTTGCCCCAGCAGCGTGGTGAGAGATGCCACCATGGCACCTTCACTTGCATGGCACTGTGAGGGTCCATCTGTGCCTTAGTTAAAGCCATTATTAGTTCTGTTATGCTCAAAGCTGTCCTCAAACTGGAAGGTGATCACAGCTCCCTAAGGAAGAGTTGGAGCCCTCCTAGTGGGAGGAGTCTTCACATCTATGGGGTTATCCTGCACTGAGCCCCCCTTGTGGGGAGAGAGATCTGGTAGCACTCCTGATGCTTCATTGATGGAGAAGATGTTGCAGGGATTGAAGGAGCCCAAACCTGCCCTTTTACTACTGTCAGACTTGTGTTTAAGGCTGGTGGCTTACACCCCAGGATGCACTGCTTAATTGCTAATGAATTTGCCTGATGGAGCAGGAATGGGGAAGGGAAGATAAGTCACAGCTGTGTGAATGTACCTGGGAATCAGGAATATGAGGTTACAAAATAAAAAGGAGATGAAGGGAAGGGTGAGTAAGAAAGGCCAAATCAATGCTGGCTGTTGGAAGGAGGTGAGGTGGGTGCCACTGACACCTGGGGCAAGCCCAATGTCCAGGGCTTGCAGCCAGCCAGGCTATCTTTCCACACATTAAACTCCATGTCTGGCAGAGCAGAGTTCTTTTCCCAGGCCTAAAGAATTTGTTGAGGAGTTCTTAGGTCTTTTTGAACAAAGATTTACACCAGGAAATTTACTGGCTTTTACCATAGGGGTGTAAGGATAGTCATTAGTACAATTTTCCTTCTGGTTATCTTAAGGAGGAGTAGAATTGCCTTAATTTCTGATGCTTTCCCAGCTACATATGACATTAAGCCACTGCATAAACAAGTGTTAAAGGATAATGAGCTGTTTATTCATTACCTGAATCCCTTGATTTGTGACTGATTTCCATCTGGCCTTAAGGAGAGCTCTCTATTGATTAGGGAGTATATGCTCTGCCAGCTTTAAGGATAGCAGGTCTAAGTGTTCTTTTAAGCTGAGACTAATATGCTTGGCTTCAAGATGTTAAAGATACAGTGTTAGGAACATGTTTTCTGTACACCAACACACAATTATTTTCCTCTCAGTGTTCTTTTCTTGACAAGCATGCTAATGTCCTAAGAGTGCATAGTGGACATGATCTTTGGAAACTTTAAATGCCTGTGGTCAGACATTGTAGGAATAGTAATTTCCTAAATACATGACCTGCTGAGAATCAAGTTTCCAGCACTGGTTGTAGATGTGAAAGACCTGAAAGTAAATGCAGAAGACTCTGACTTCAACAGGCAAAATAGCCCTGGCAGAAAATCCCTCTAAGCCAGTAAAACACCACTCTGGTGTGCAGGAGCAAAAATGTGTCAGAAATTCCTAAGGACCATCTACCAGCCTGTCTTTCCCCAGGATACAGGTGAAGGCACCAAGCAGAGGTGCAAGAGCAGCCCCAAACCCCACCAGGGGCTGGCAGTTCAAGAGGGCAGGAGGCATCTCCAGCAGCAAGAGGCAGAACCACTGCTGCCCCCACCACCTCAGGCAAGACTATTGGTCCATATTTATTAATAAGCAGGTAATAAGGTTGAAAAAAATCTGAACTAAACCACTTTGAAATCATCTAAAATTCCTGGGGATTTTCAGGGCAGAAGCTCTGACAAACTTTGCAGCACTTTGTAGTTATACTACAAAATACTTAGTTTGGCTTGATTGCAGTAAATCTGATTATTTTTTCTTAATTTTAAAAAATTTTTATCTGATAGAACTCCAAATTCATTAGTTTGTGCTGCTGTTTTCTCTGTTTAGTCATATGCTTGATGTTTCCCATTTATTTTCACTCAATCAGCTCAAGTGCACAAAGACTTTTGTTATGGAATTTCAATTGAAATCTTTTAGGCAGATATAATAAGAGCTTGTCAGTGTGTGTTAAACAGTATTGCTTGTTATGGTTTCAAATGGAATAAAGGACTGATGCAGATCCTTCAAGCTGACAAAATTTGTGACTTCCACATCAAGAAAAGACAAGGATTTTTGCAATGCTTTGATGAAAGCAAAGTCTCTTCTTGAGCCAGAGGCCATCTTAACAGAGGAACCTGAAGGATCGTGATGGCAGCATGTTGGCAGTGAATGCACAGATGAAGCATTTGCTATAAGCAAAAATCCCAGGAAATTATAATTTTCTTCATGCTTTAAATAATGAATGCTTGAAGCTTTAAATGCTGTGTGTTTGTCTTGTGTTTTGAAGGTTGGGGTCAGAGAATACCCACTTGTCCTCTCCTTGAGTGATGAAAAGGACTGTAACTCAGGACTCGAGACTCATGGTTGTTTTTCAGACCATGAGTACTTACAGCACAGGTTACAAGACTAATGCGTAGGTATGAAAGATTCTTGGTGTTGAAAGAAGCGAAGGGTCCTAACATGTACTCTGTGCTTTGCATAGCTGCTGGTGTAAAAGACCATTATGAGATGTAGGACTTCTCAGTGGTCCAGACAGCATCTCCAAGACTTTTGCCTAACTCCGAGTGAGAGCAGAGTCTTTTAGACTAAAAGTAAATAACACCTGGGGTCATCAAGTTCAAACTTCTGCAAATGGAGACAATGCTGAGTAGTTTGTGTTTAATTCAAAAGTCAGAGCTGTTCAAGTTCAAAACAGTTTTGAGCTCTATGATAAACTACAAACGCTGTGTAGAAAAGACCAAAGTCTGAAGTTAGCTCCTTCATTGTATTTCTCTGAATCTGTGCAAGCCTCTGAATAAACAAGGCATGTGTTACTACTTTATTGCTAGATTTGGGCTGTTCAGGTTTCTGTGGAATGCTTCACTTCACAGGTGGATGTTGTAGTGAAAAGGAAAACACTACATGTAGACTACAAAGAGTAGAGGCAAATGAGATTCTTCATACTTTGGAAAATGTCATTATGAGTACTTAAACTAAGGAACAGAATGCTGCACTGTTATCCTGGCTGTTTAATATACCCCAGGATGTTTAAGGTAGATTTGACTCCCAAAAAGATACCAGCAGAATGTCACATTGTATAGGACAGAAACACAGAAAAGTAAAGCAACGCTTAAAATATTTTTTCAGACAGACTTCTATTTTGGGTGGCTCTTTACAATGCTGGAAGACTCTGAATGCTTCAAGTCTATGCCAATACCAGTGAAGACCCACTTATGTAGAAGTTTCAGGACACCAGCCATGAGCCAAGGGGTCCTCTATCAGACTCAGGTGGTTTGGTGCTGTGGTGGCTCAGAAAATGGTGGGACAATGTTTCTTTGGTCCTCACAATAACCTACATTTCTCTCTTCCCTGGCTTTCCTCTCATTGGCATGTCTCTGCACCCTGCCAGTAACGATGCCAGGTACTATGACAGGGAACAGGGGAAGGACAGGCATCTCCTTCCTAGAGAGCTTTGGCAGTGATGTGCTGGCACTAGATCAGCAAATGCATTCAGGGCTCCAGCTACTGAGCTGGTCAGTATTACAAGAAGACAATTTCCTGCCAGACAAGAGAGTTTTGCTGAATTTAGGCATCTTAGCCTGTTATGCAACAGCCCCAACTAAATTACTATCATCTCAGTAATGTAATAGCCACTTCTTGACATTTTAAGCCAGTGGTTCCAGCACTTAACAACTAACACAACTAAGCACACCAGACCTCTCTTCTTTATGTGATAATTTGTCATTTAACCTCAGGCTGGCTTTTCAGAGCTCTTCAAGGTCATGCTTTGTTCACACCCCTGAGACTCTCCTTTACTCTGGCAGCTATGAAGCATTTGGTGGAGGAAAAACATTCCGCATGTTACAATGATGCTGTTCATCTTAATATATAATAGTTCTTTGTTTTCCTTTTACTAGTCTACCAGTTCTAGACTGCAGACTCTCTGGAGCAGGAACCATTATCTTATAAAAGTTCTGACTTGCAAAATTGTACCATCCTGTTGTGAAAGACCTGGTCTGAAAGCTACTATGTCATCAGGCATTTGGATACAATATTTAAAGTTAATATAATTTTTTTTTTAAAGTGAATGCATGTTCTAGACTTCTGCCGGGAATGAGCTGGTTGTTTGGCCATGAAGAACAGCTGTACATAGATATTGTCTTCTAACATCAATAACTTTCTCCCTTTCAACTTGCATTTTTTCACCTGAAATTTACATTTATTCTAGCCTTTATTCTGAGTTTGGTAAAATATCTGAGCCTGAAACTGTCTAATCTAGCTAACAAGACTAGAGCTAAGCATTTCTGGCACCAGGAAAAGAGAGATGCTGAACATCCATTGGTGGACACACAACGTTCCAATTGGTTTTCCCTGAGTTACTGGACCTTATATTTGTGATTTCCAGAGATAAAACAGCAAAGGTCATATTTAGAACTTTTTTGACTTTATATTGTTCTCTGATGATCAGATAATTAAGGAAATATCCCTTAACTTTGCCCTTCTCAGCAAAGGAAAATTCTGCTTGTCTGTGAGTAATGTGAATCAGGAGCAACTCTGTTGAAGTTTGTGGAGTTCCACCAATATTAAAATTGTGTTACTGAAAGGAAAACTAGAATCAGAGATTGGAGAGTTTTGCTCATGATAACTAAAGCTTTGTCTAGACTGGGGATTTGCCCTGATTACTGCCACTGGCTACCAGCCACTGGTGTTTCTGCACCACTGTGATTCCTTGCATTGGCAGGTCATGGTGCTAATGGTGGTGGTAAAGTTTTGTCAGTTTAGGCATGGATGACATTCTCTACTGGATGTGTTGGCTTTCTCCATTTACACCATGTGAGATCTGTTAATGTTTAGTTGACTGTGACTAGAACCTGGCAAGTATATAGGCCCCATGGATACAGAGACAGGAAAAGTGTTAAATTCCCTCAAACTTTTCCAGAAATTCTCAAAGCCTTTCTAAATTAGCTTTGCTGACACTTATGGGTCAGATAGAGAACACATGAAGGTGTTACTGGGTACAGAAAGTTAATATTAACATAAGAAAAGGTTAGTTCTGTTATTTGAGAGTGCTGTAGAAGAAGAAATTTAGAAATGCCAAGTTTATCAGCCCATCTAGCCCCTATTCCAATAACATATTAAGTCATTTTGCTGTAGAGTTTGCATTGTCTAGTCTAGTTCTCAGTGACTCAACTTATGGAGTCTGCACCATTTCTCCAGGGAGAGAGTTTTCCACAGTTTGAACTGTTACAATACTTCTCCTGGTATCTAGCCTACCATTTAATTTCATCCCATTATTCTTAGCCTCCTTCCTCTCAAACACACCCAAACAATCTTCTATTTTGGTGTTTACACCTTTTGAAGCCTTGTAGATATTTCTTTTCCTCTTAACTGTTCCACATCTATATGTTCTCATATTTAGATCATTGGTGCTTTGCAATGAAATATTCTGGACTGTATAAAGGAGCATGTCATATATAAAACAAGCAAGGCTGCTTTTCTGCTCCACTTGGCACTGGTGAAAGTCTCAGCTGGCATAGTGAATTCAGTTTTGGATGCTGCTCTTTAAGAAAAGATACTAACAAATTGAAGAAACCTCAAAGGACAATAACAAAAATTGTAAAATATTTAAAAATCAGATTTATGAGAAGCAGCTGAGACAGGCATGTGCAGTGTACAAAGACTGAAGGAAGGCAGAACAGCTGTCTACAAATACATGAAATGATGTGATAAAGGGAACAGGGGCCAGTTATTCTCATTAGCCAGAGAGAAAAGAAGCACAGAAACTGATTTAAGCTGCAGAAAGGAAAATTCTGGCTACATATGTGAGAGATGTGTTTCTTCTACTCAAACAATTAGGCAATGGAACAAGCTGCTGTGAAAGGTTACAGAGTTAAAATGGCTATAGAGATTCCAGGCTAGACTCAACTGCTGGGACTAATGAAAAAAACTCTCACCCTCATTTTGGAAAGTTAACCAGATGGGCTGCTGATGGCAGACTCTCACAAGTGAATAGGATTCCATATTCAGGATACTATGCGCTCTAACACTAGTCCCCTAAAGGGACAGATAAGTGTTGTCCATCTTCTCAGCTTTCTATCTTAATACAAAGCAGAGAAAGGAAGAGAAATTGGACTGTGTGGAAACATTGAAAAGATGTGGAAATGGAAGTTATGACTAACCTGGGTGTAAACAGATGCTTCATGCACAGACATGTGGCAGCTTCATTTCAAAGGCAGAGTGACTTTGGGCACCATGTGTCAGCTGAGAGAACAAGCCCAGCTGAGAGCTGCAGGAAGAGCCCAGGACACACGCAGATCAAGTGTGGGTATGAATTTTTACGGGTCAGCTTATCCCACTGGACTTGCCTGAAGTCACTGACGAGGAGCTGGATCCAGATGTCTGTATTCTCAGGCCAGCACTTTGACCACAAGCCCATTCTCCTCTTTGTAACACTGCTTTCTCACCATCTCCTTACGAACTGAGCAGCCATCTGATCCTGCCTGGCTCATGCATCTTGAATTCTTGCAAACTCATGAGGAATTTTCTGAGCATTGAAGAAACCAAACCAAACCACCAACAAAAGGAGACAGTAATGAAGAGCAAGGTGAATTTTTGTCCTAATGTTCTCCAGCAGGTAAAATATACCACTAGGAGCTGGCATGGCTGCGGGCTGCATATAAAAAGATCGATGTCTCATGAAATGGTAGCTGATGATTGGCAACACAAAACTCCAAAACCTTAGCCTGCCATTTTAATCAGAGTCTTAATTACAAGTCTATTCCCCTGGAGATGTACCACTGCCATGAGCCTCCTGCCAGCTGGGCAGCGCTAATGTCTGCAGTGGGGAACTTGTGAGGATCTTTGCTTGCTATTGTAGACTGATTCTTGCAATTGATGACTGTGAGTTTTATTCTCAGAAGTCTGTGGGGCTCAACCCTCCTTGAAGTCAGGGCTGTATTTTTACATTGCTTGTGGTATGTTTAACATATTATGGGGCGTTACTTTCTGGCACTGAGTTTTGAACTTTAAACAGCATTGAATAACTCCCCAGGATCACATTACTGTGATTTGGCTGGACATTCCACCAAGTCAGGATAATGCAGAAAATGAAGATGGTTCTAGCAGTGAAATCAGAAAAGTGTAAGCTGGGTGGTATCCAGCCAGAATGTTCTTTATGAATTATTGTCACTTGTCAGCTGGGATGTCTTATTCTTATGAGCTACCACAGTGGAATTACAATTCTTCCCTCCCATTAGTCATCACCACTACACAAATTTTATTTGGAGGAAAAAGGTCATGGCAAAGAGTCATATCTGTCCTGGCTGTAGGTCAGGATAAAAAAACAAAAGTACCCGGGCAATTCCCTGGAATAAATTAAGAGACTGAGAACACAGCTCTACTTTTTACCTGTCTGCCTGTGGGCAAAAAATCTGTTTGAGTGGGATCTGAAGCCCCTTCTCGTGGCTGATGAGAAGCTGTAGCTTCCAGCAATACTTGGCACCATGCCACCCAGGAGTGGAAGGGGAATTCCTGAGAAAGCATTCCATTTCTCAGACACTTTGGGTTGTTGGAATTAGTTTTGCAATCTGTGCTTTCATCTTTCTTGAGATTTTCCACTTAACAAACTAGGAACTTTTGTCCTGGGTGTATCCTATTAGCGGGAAATGGAAAGGAGAAAACTTATGAAAGGAGTGGTGTGAAAGCTGCTAAAACCCGAGTTGGACTCCCAGTTCTATTTTTTGTTTCTCAGTCTTTCAAAGTGACTCTGCAATTCTGGTAGGAAGCTGTCTTGGCAGCAGGATAGGACTGAGGTACAGACAGTAGCACTTTGTTGTGATTTATTTTTCTCTAAGCACTGTGTGTGTGTCAGGCAGCTTTACCTATGAGCAATTTGTGCTTTTCCAGAGAGTGACTTCTCCCACTAGGCGCATCCAGTGTGTGGTACTTCTGTTGGCTGCCTTGCTTTGCAAATCTATAATTGTCATAATGGTTGTCTCTGGGTTTAAGCATTGAATTTGGGTGGTTTCAGGTATCACCAGGGTCTTGTAGCCTGCTGCTATAAAGAAGGGGACTGACAAGTACTACGAATCATTGGGGCTTGCTGCAGCTGTGGAGAGACATGACAAGGCATGATAGGACTGAACTTCCCAACATGTGGGAGCAACCTGTGCTTTTCCCCATGTACAGAACCATCTGTGTCTGGGGTTCTGTAAAACTGTGGTCCAGATCTGAGACTGGTCCCAAGCCAATCCACAGCAGGTCTTGCAGAGAGTGTCTCACATGCAATGCTGACCTGTGCTATCATGTGGTGCCATGCTAAGAAATTTTTGTTTCTGCTCTTGGCCCTAGTGGTTTGGGAAAAAGCCTTGGGGAGTTAATTCAAACATACCTAGATGTTTGTGCTCTCCTTCCTGACTTTCTTTGCAGAAGAGCACAAGATGGTCCATAGCCTCTCCCCATTGCAGACCAGTCCCCAGAAAAATGATATCACTGCTAGTGTTTCCCACTGATACCTGTGGGGCTTGAATTAAATCACAAATAGTAGTGTAATTTGGCCTTTAACATGACCACCTTCAATGGTTTATGGTGGATTATGGATGGCAGGGTTCAGCCCTTGGACTCTGTGTCTCCTTCAGATGAAATGATTTCTAGATACACGATGCCTCCATATGGGAAACTGAAGCTGTGCACTGGAGCTATGGCCACTCAAGGAACAGAGATCAGAGCAAATGAAATTGTCTCTTCCAGTACTTCATTGGAAAAGAATTTCTAGGCAAGTTGCCTGGCAGGCACACTGCACTATATTCTTAGAAAGCAATAGATCTATTTAGGACTGCTGTATCTCTTTGGAATTTACTGTATGAAAAAAAAACCTTTGGCAGGAACTGATATTTAGTGCTGACTGAGATTTGCAGCTTCTGACTGACAGACTAATCCAAGAATTTTATTAGAGACTGCTTCCCAGTAAGTCCTGTTTGTATTACATCTGAATGCAGGAGGATCATGTCAGAATGAGAAATGAAGCAGATTTCTTGCTGAATTTTTATCCCCCCTTCATTCACAGGTGTGCACACACACACACAAATATATATGTTCACTGGGGTGCAGGTGCTGGTTTTTTATGTTATACACAACAAATGTATTCCAGCTTGCTCCTAATCCTTTCCCAGTAGTAGTGTAGATAAGCTAAGTGACTGGTGACTTTTAATTATTTAAAAGGGCAGAAATGCAATTTTTTAGTGTATAGGTGGCACAGTCTCCATTATGAGCACCAATTCCTGCTCCAGTCTTTTTGTAAAGCTTGTGAAGTTCAGTGAGTCACCTCACAGAGCTGTTCTAGCTTTGCATATTCTTTGAATCCACAGCTCCAAGAGCAGGCTATTGAGGCAGTGCTTTGTGTTCAGCTTCCATCCAGCCTGGATGCAGAATTGCAATCCAAACCACCCGGTGAGCACCGTGTGAGGGTGAACCTCATGTCAGTGCTACAGACAAAGGAGCAAGGCAGGTCTGCAACCCTTCCATGTGATTCCTAAGTGGGGAATACATGGTGCACAGGTTTCCTGGCAGCAGAGCACAGTGTGGTCTCCTGAAAATCTGCATCTGTAATTCTGTAGTTCTTGCTGGAGTGAGACAATTTAATCCACTGTTTGTGGGACTGTCACTTACAGGCACAGTTTGGCCTTAGATTGAAAGTGAACTCTTGTAATATACATTCAAGTCTTGGTTGAAGGACTCAACAGTAAGAAGGTACTGACCTTCATATGGAAACTTCTCAGACAATCCTTGGGGAGCTCAGATATGTCATGTCCCTGAGAATAAGAAGTCACACGGTAAATAGTTATCTGCAAGAAGGAAAGTGGCAGATGGTACAGCAGATCTGCACACGCTCCTCAGCCCTGGAAGCCCTTTGGGGCGACAGAGCTCTCACTCACAATGTGCTGGTAGAGCCTGCAGCACTGCAAAGCCTGTACCTTCTTATGACCCTGGTATGCTGCATGAAGGACAGGCTAACCAGCACTGAGTGAGAAAGAAAAGCCACCAATGGAAATAATTGTCTGAAATTTGGTTGCACAGAATATTCTTAGTTGGAAGGGATCCAAAAGGATCATCAAGTCCAACTCTTAAGTAAATGGCCCATACAGGGAAGAACCCACAACCTCAGTGATATTGGCACCATGCTCTAACCAACTGAGCTAACCTCAGGGTTTATTTGTAGTTTGGCAAAAAAAATTGCTCTAATTCCAGACTTGTAAAATTTACAAAGTTTCCTGTCCTGTTGCTAAATGAGAGAGTATGAACAATAAATGTCCCACAGAGACAGCGACTTACACATGTAGTAGCTTAAAAGAAAAGTGAGAGTCATCCAAATGTCTGTTTCTGTAACTCTTGCCACTGTAGTTTGGAAATGTAATGGAATTATTGTCTATGAAAAATAGACATATGTCTTTCCCCTTCAAATATACCCACAATATATGCTTTTGAAGTTGTGCAGGAGTATTGTCAAACTTGTGATAATGTTGTGATGCAAGCTTTAATTGTGAGATACAATTCATTATTAAAACTTCAAATACTTTTCTATGCTGATGTTTGAACCAATGAAAAGTATTGTGTTCCCTTTAATAAATACATTTTAGAAGTACTTTTGTTTAAATTTTAATTACAAAGGGAGATATTGTTCCTGTCTGCTGAAAGGCATTTTGCTGGTTTTTTTGCCTTTTCATTTTGAAACATAACTCTAAAGATACACCTTCCCAGCAGAATAGCTTGTCATTTACGTGTGCAAATCCCAGCTTTAGCTGCAGCAAGAAGAAACAAGTGAAAAAGCTGTAAATGGATCTCATATATCATGTTATTTTTGGTGAGCAGTATTTAAGTGTATCAAGTTTGCTCTGATCTCTTAACTATGCTGACACCAGCATTTCAGCTAATACACTCACGAATCCAGAAGGAACACAAACGTGAATATGAAGAATTCAGATTTTGTATGACATTCTGGAGTAGGATATCAGGGCCAAAGAGAACTTCGTATGAGCTGGTTACAGACAGAATGTAAGTGTTGTTCACATATTGGGTTAGTCTGAGAATGGAGCTGAGCCACTTGTGCTTTATCATAAATGTGAAGTGGAGGAGGAATACAAATTTTTCATGCCTCTTGTAATGGAGAGATGGGTTACCCTACACTTTCCTTTCCTTGGACAGGATGCTCTGGAGGCTCAGTTCTTCTAGGGAATGGGACCCAACAGATCTGTTTCTTAACACTGGCCACGGCTGGACCTTATGTATGAAAACACAGCTAAGCCATTTTCTCAAGGGAAATTAAGGAGGTTGAGGACTCACTGTGGCTGATTCCAGTGTCCTTTTTTATCTGGAATAAATGTCATCCCAGGATCTCTCTTTCTGAGCACCTCTTCAGCCAGAATGCTTCAAAGGGTCAATTTCCATCCGCATGACTGTAAGAGGCAAGTGCTTTCCAGATCCTCTGCAAATCATGGTCTGGGCTATTTGAAGTACATTTTTTAGCAGTTTGATGACAGGATTTAGAAAACTTGTCAGACGGCCTTTCTTCTGATGGAGTAACTCAGCAGCGGGCAACTCTATCACGAAGACATAAAACGTCTCCCAAGAGCGTATTTTGGAAATCAGATTTTAGTGCTGATCATCAGTGGCACCATTTGCTCTGGGATTTGAGCTGCTTGGGAAGAACTGTCTTGAAGGAACTGCACAGAACTGCAGTGCTTGGCTGGAGAGAGACCCTTTCCTCCTGCTGTTTGATAGGCTTGTGAACCTGTATTTTCTCAGCAGCTCCTCTTTCTGAGTGAACACTTCATTTCAGTGCTGATGTGGCAGAGCTTCAGATCTGGTCACAGCTGGAAGCTCAGCTGTGGTGAGATAAAGACCTGGGATGTTTAAATGCATGATCTCTCAAGGACATCAGCAGGGTTATGGCAGCAGCAAACTGCCAGGACACCAAGAGTTCCTTGCCCCTTCACATTAAGACTTTCTCATCTCTCATCTCATTGACTTCATTTACTCATACATAAACAAAGATTATCAAGAAGACATTATGTTCCTTCCCAGAGTGATTTGAGGCTGATTTAGGGGTGTTTATACAGCTATTTGCAAATGTAGATAGCCTATGGTGTAGCTACGGATAGGCTTAGGGGGATGGGGAAGTTAACGAGATTTCTATTCAGGAGACTGTACCTTTTGAACCACCAAGAGGTGTGCTCCAGGACTCAGTGTAATGAGAAGTGAATCCTACAAGGTGCTGAACACCTCCTGTGAGATGCTAAGAGCTCTCAGTGCCTGATGGAAGATTGTCACAGGAACCTGCCTTTATAATCATAAATTTGAAATTTGAAATGTAATCTCACAGAGGATCTGGGCAGAGGATAACAAAGACAAAGAAACCTTTCTGGTGCTTAAAAGCTCATGAGAGAGAGAAAAAAGACCACTCTTCATTTGCTGAACCTTTAAAAAGAAAAAAAAAAAAGGAGGTGGAGGGGACAGATGAAATATGTTTTATCTATTTTACCTACTTTGGCAATTAAGATTGTAATCTAGATGATTACCAGAGCTTGTAATGAGATTATACCCTCCATTAAAAAGAATGCTCCAGAGCTGCAGTGAAGAACGCCTCAGATCTGTTTAGTATGCCATCTGTCTTAGCAGAAAGCAGCAAAATGCATTAAACACACTAGGAAACAGTCTTGTAGACATACACTCCCAGTCTAATTTTCAATAGAGTGAGCTGGCATTGGATTTGTAGTTCTCTTCTCATCAGTACTTGTAAGCAGATCCATTTAGAAAATAGGTTTCATAATTCTCAATTGTTCTGTGAATCGCATTTGGAAATAACTCCTCACCCAATTTTTTTCTGAAGAACTTTCCTGAAAATTTGCAGACTGGTATGTCATTGTGAAGAAACCCAAAAGCCATTGTTATGAAAAAAATATTTTACTTCCTGTTGACCTATTGGCTTTACTGGTCTTAGCTTGTAGAGTTGTAGTACTATTCTGTTCCTGCAGTGTATGGAGAGACTGAAAATCAAGTGTAAAAATAGCTGGTTTATACTGAGCTTTGATGGCCTATAAATGATGCTGAATTGCTGCTGGAAGGCAAAGCTGTTACTGTAACTGTTTCTTTCCCTGGGTATCCATCAGTGGCATTTTAGTAAAAGCAAACAGCAACAGCACAGTGAATAGTACATACAAATCACCTCAGAGTAGAAGTGGAGTGAAATGTCTTTTCTGCCTCTATGGTAGATAGAGCACTGTCACGCCTTTCAAATCCAGGGACAATCACAGGGAATGGAGTTCATCATAGAGGTGCTTCTTTCTCCTGCTTTTCCCAAACCTGCCAGACTTTATGCTCCTGCAGGTGCTGTTACATTTCTAGGATGTGCAGTACATGCAATACAATGACAACATTTTGTTGGTCATACTGTGCAGTTTATGCACTATTAGGACTGGCACCAAATCTTTCTTAAGCAACAAAGCCAGGAAAGACTGATTTTTTCAACACTGAGGCCACCTGAAAGATGGCTTCTGGAAAAGAGTTCTGTAGTCATTTTAATAAATTATTACCCTCCCTACAACATCTGCACCTTCTCTGTATGTCATTGACCCCAAGACAGCAAGAGGAGCCTGCCATGCTCTGGATGCTCTGGCTTGCAGTCTCTTGCTTGAGCACATCACATTAAAAAACTGGGTTTGCATTTATCATTGTGAATTTTGTTCCTCAAAAGAGGATGCTTCCTTCCCATGCTGTTTTGATTTTCCTCATAAAATGTCTTGTCTTTGTCTTACTGCAACGGGTGAAATAAAATGAGTTGAATGTGAGGAATAACTTTATTCATTAGATATTCCTTAGTCTTAATAGAATCTTGAGCTTTTAAAGATTTTTCCAAGCTTTTGGTACTTGAAATAAGTGGGCCAGGTACATCTGCTCTGCTCTGAGTATTACAAAGAGCAGGGAGTTGAACTTGATGATCTTTATGGATCCCTTCCAACCAGAGATACTCTGTGATTCTGGGACTCTGTCTTACATCTTGTGACTGGTTATTAGCTGAACCTCAGGCATAAAACTATTGTGGTGTCAGTAGAATGGAAAGTGGAAGAGTAAGAGAAAACCGGGAAACTACAGGCCATTAAAGCAAACATCCACAGTAGGTAAGATGATAGAAACTATAATAATTTGTAACATTAGCAGGCATGTGGGTAAATATGATATACTGAGGAAGAGTCTGTGGCATTTATAGAGTTGTGCATCATAAATCTATCCTTTGAAGGAGTCAATAACCACGTAGACAAGGGAGATCCAGGCACTACTTGGGTTTCTAGAAGGCCCTTGACAAGGTTTCTCATCAAAGACTTTTAAAGAAACTGAGCTGCAAGAGGATAAAAGGAAAGGTTCTTGCATAGATGAAAGAGTGGTTAAAAGGCACAAGAAAAAAGGGGAGGATTAAGCTGTCAGTTTTGTCAATGGTGGAAAGCCCCACTGGTGCCCCATAGACATTCTCAGTCAGCATGCACAGTTCAGTATCTTCATAGCTGGTTTAGGATGTAAATAGTAAGATGACAAAGTTTGCTCATGATACTAAACTATTTAAAGCTGTAAAATGAAAACTCCTTATAAAGAATTTAGGAAAACTCCCATGATACTGAACAAGAAAGAACAAATATAAGGTAACACATATGGAGAAAAATTTATGGAGAACATGCTGTGGAGTAGGCATTGTTCATCAGTAATGAAATCTTGTGATTATAACTGAGAACTTGGGAGAAAAAAAAAACTGTAAGAAAAAAAGAACTGTATGAAAAAATCAACTCAGTGTTGACTAGAAACCGAAGATGTATATCATAAATACTTAGGAGGGGAATAGACAATAAAACATTCTGTGTAGTGTAGGCAGCTTCATGAGGACAAAATGCATTTTTGGTATTCCAATCACTAAAACCATAGACTAGAATGGGAAAATAAGCAGAGACTGGACAATGTGGGTAATCAAAACTATGAATTGTATTCTGTTTTAGCAGGACCTAAAAAGCCTAATGGTAGAAGAGGTTGTGGGAGCCAAATGTTTACATAGGCTTAAAAATCATTAGCTACATTTATGAAAGAAAGATGAATGGAGGGTTATTACATGCAAAGATATTTCCATTGCTGAGCAAGTTCATGAACCATAGGCAGGCAGAGACTGAGCTGTATAAAACAAAATGCAATTTAATTCTTGCTGGGTTCTTACATCTTTCACCTGGGCATCAGACCATGCTTGCAAGAACAACATTGGATTAGATGGACCTTTAGTCTGACTTTACAAGAACACTCCTACTGACTTGATGCCTCCAGATGTGAAACTTCGATGGAGTTTAAGCCGGTTTTGGTTTGTTGCCTGAGGTCACTGACGGATCAGGAGCAAAGCTGGGTGTGGAACATTAAAAACCCTTCTTCATGTCTAAGCCTTGTAATTATTTCATTTTTTAATTATATTGCAAATCCAGGTTTGTAATCAGCCCTGGAGAGAAGCCAGAGTACATACTTTAGTTTTGTCTAGTAACACAATTTTAGGAAAAAAAATACTCTTTTTTAAAAAAACACTTAATTTGCAATAAAATAATAAAGACAAAATTTCAAATGTGTCTGACCTGCAATTTTCATGGAACTTGAGATTCTTCTCATATTACAGTCTTAGGAGCTGACAGTTTAGGACAGTTAGTAGTCACCTCCTCTCCCATCCCTCCACTCTGAAGTCAGTGATGTAGTAGTATACTTTCTGTAGAAATGAGGCACAGGTACAAAATGATTGTGGCTAGGTTATACACGGATCCCATGGGAAAGAAATAGTGACTGAAGGTCCTCTGGAGTAATGCTCTGGATCAGCTCTCTTCCATCCTACAACTCTTTACTCTCTCAGGAGAGTGTGAAGCCTTCTGTGTCTGCTCCCCCTCTGTTCTGGGCCTGAGACCCAGCAGCACAGAGTCTCATGTGCCTCATCTTTGGTCTCTTTTCTTCCCTTCTGTGGAACACCACGGAAGCATGCCCACTGCTGTCCTCTGAGCTCTCTATGGGGCAGGGAGAACAGTCAGGGAAGTAGTGCAATGGAGCAAGGCTGAAGCAAGACTTGCAGTATCGTGCTGCTGCAGTGGCCTGGGGATGCTGTCCTGGCTGGGATGCATTCCCTGAGGATCTGTCCCAGTCCTCTGAAGCAGTCTTAAGTGGGGAGTACAACCGGGGCTCAAAGTCACCTTGGTCTCAGCTCTTGAGTTGCAGGTCCTGTACTCTGACTCTCAGAGAACTTTCCCTGGGGAAGGCTTTTTTTCGTACCACTGATTTTAGTGAGACCTGGTTCAGGTCCTCTTGTGATCTCTTTCACACTATATTGATTGTTGCTTCACCGCAGCAAGTGATTAAGAGGCAAGGGATAGTGCAGCAGCCATTAACTGCCCCAAGCAAAAGTAATTTTTCTCTCCTTCCTTTTTGCAGTAATTGTGAATTTCTTGCTAAACCTGGGAATAAATCTGTCTAGATCAATTCTGTCTCACTGTCATCTGTGACAATATGCTTCTTTTAGGTTGTTCTCATCAGCACAGGGAATATTGTTTATTGGAGATTTTTAATAGAGAAAGTATAAATGTACATGTTATGGGGGAAATCTATTAAACACATATGAATCCATAAAGGCTTTTGTGGGGAGACAGAAGTCTGCAGTTCTTTAAGTGGTATTCCTCTGCTGCATTAGTATTTGCTCTCTAAAAATATATACAAAACATTTATCCATCACTTGTCCACTTTTGGTTTTGTGACTTAGCCATTATGTTAGTTTTGGTTTTAATTCTGCATACATTGTGGTCTGTGGTTTGATCTCTGGTTGTTCAACTCCTGAATTATTCTGCAGGCTTGATTTGAGTTATTTCTGTATTATACATTCGTAAAAAAGATAAGAATTAAGTCATGAAAGTATATTTTCAGTTTATGTATTTCTGTTCAAGAGGGTTCATCTACAGGGCTTTATAGCATGCTGCTGTTTAGTTTTATGTTGGTGGGATTAATCTTGTTAATCATTGCCCAGACTTCTTTTTTGAAGTAAAAGCTTTATTGTACTGCTTTTAAAGTTGTTATCAAATTACAGATTGAAATTCCCAATTTCAGGTACAAAGGTAACTAGAATTTGTTATGAAGGTTTTAAGAAAGTTACTAAATAAATATTTACCCCGGGCATGGATGTGGTGATTGAGTGGATTCTCAGCGCCCTTGTAGCATCCAGCTTCCCAGGTAAATCTCCTTGAGATGTCTCTGGAATTAAAAGAACCATCTCCAGGGAACAATTCAAAGCTCTGGATTTGGGTTTTTGCTCTGCATTGGCTTCTGAGGAACCTCTCCTTTCTGTCCAATAAAATGGGAAACTAGAAGAGGCTTTCCCCCACTGAGAGGGGATGAGATTTTTTTGGAACCACGAAACTCTGGGGAGGGGAACACATGCTCACCTGTGTGGTGGAATACCCAGCTCTGAGGAAGGATGCTCTTGAGCAAGAAGGGGAGCCACACACACACCTCAGTGGTTGTGGAACTACACCTTGCAGTTCTGCCTTTTTTAATGAAAAAAGGAACGATGCTTGTACATGATATCTAACAATGGTACAGGGCACAGAATAATCTTCTAGCATTTCATTTACATCCTGATGCCTCACAAATAGAGATTGGCCTGAAGCTTGGAGCAGAGGTTACTATATAATAATTTATATTCTTATATAAATATATTATTATATAAATATAAATTATATAAATATAAAATTCAAATTAATTCTGTGCTGTTTTTGCCATTTCAATGCTCTTATTCATGAGAGAATATTTTCTGGTTTCAAGTTTTCTTTCATCTCTGAGGTACATGGGTATCTCATAGGCCATAAGCATATGAGATAGGCCATATTCATAAGCCAAAAGCATATGAAGTACAGGGCCCTAGCTCATTTTAGGGCTGCAGCAGGTATTGTAGCACCTTTCTGAACTGTTCTAGCATAAATGTAGCCCTGGTAAAAAGCTGAAATTCTTTGTCTACTTTTTGCAGACTATTCATTACTTTGTACTTTTCTCATGTCCTCCTCTAATTTACTCTCCTAAAGATAAGCAATCCTTGTCTTTATCAAATCTGTATTTTGTTATCCTCCTTTGATCCCTACAATTCCAGAGTTTTCTTTTGAAGTGCTGTAACAAATGCTGCATACCCTGTTCCAGGAATGGTTTAGCAATTGGTTTATTATGCACTGTGTGTCTTCCAGTACTCTTTATGCGGTTCCACAAGCTTGCAATGTCTAGTCAATGTTTCTTTTAATCTTGTTTTTTTCTTTCCTGTACCTGCATATTGATCTGAAGTCTCCATTAGGCTGTCTTCAAAGAAAGGGACCTTTATTTCATTGAAATAAACAATTTTTAAACCTTTGAGGTGGATGACTATTTGATATTTTTTAAGCCATGTGCCTTATTTTGTGTGTAGGTTAGGTCCATTACTCCCTAGCACTGATGTTCCTGTGTTTAAATGATATAGTGATAGGCACATTCAGGAGAGGAAGATGCTGACAATTCTGCCTGAAGGATAAGGGATACTGTAGGGACTCTGTGCTTTCCCATGGAGTAAAACTGACTTGTTTTACTGACACAAGATGGTGGCTACACACACATACATTTTGGGCTGAGTCCTTTTTGCTGCAGCTTCCATGACAGATTACTGTGTGCCAGCCGTCAGTCAGTGTTGGTGTCAAAAATTTCTCATTTCATCAGTGAAACAAGATATGTTGCTGGACTACTGATTTCTAACATGGGGAACCATTTGTATTTTAAATAATGCAATGACATAGCAGGTACTGAGAGAAATATGAGTTGAATGTGAGTTGAATTGCTGAGAGCATCTGAAAAATGGAAATAATTTTATAGTTAAGATTTAAATGTCACTGGAAAAGTTCAGATTTTGACCTGTCTTGAAGTGTCCTGCCTTAAACTGTCTCTGAATATCAAGGAGTTGATAGGAAGAATAAATTTGTTTAAAATAAAAGAACATATATTTGAAAGAGTTACGAAGAAAAGTGTGACTTTTGCTGGGTAAAAACCCTACTCAGCATGCAAAGTGTGAAATGTTCTAATGATCAGAGCCACTTCTCTTATTGCAATAGAAATGATGGTTGTGGTTATGATGGGCCAAGTATCTGAGAAGTGGAAGTGCTGTCCTTACATCAACTGATATATTTGTGAAATCAAATCTCAAACAAACTTCCAGGTATACAAATTGATTGTCAGGTTTCTTTTGCATTGAGTAGGTGGTTATTCCAATATTATTCTTTTTAGTTTCAGCCCACACTAAGTATTGGCTCCAAGAAATATAAAGAGAGGGGTTGTGTCCCAGACCATCTGTGCTGCATTTTGGTTCCCCATTTTAAATCTCTATAATCTTTGCTAAAGATTAAAAGCAAACATATATCTTGGAACACATCTTGGAGCAGCTAAAATGACAGTAACTTTTCAGAACAGCTAAGGATTACTGTGCACAGTTTTGTTGAGATACAATTTTGCCCCCCCCCCTTTCTAAATGTGATAAACAGCCCCAAACAACGATTACAGGTTATTTCTAATCTTACAGTGTTATTATAACATAAGAATTAGAGGACTTAGAAGTTCTTCTCTGAATCTTGCAACTTAACCATTCATAAAAATGGTTTATTTCCGAGGATTTTTACATGCACTGTTTGCATACTGCTGCCATATCCAGACTCTGAGAACTGATCTGATGGTTAAAAATTTCAGCCCAACTTTCTTAATGCCAGACTGGGAGTCAAGTTCTACTGGCAAGATAATAAAAAACATCTGTCTCTGCCTTGCACAGCCAGCTAGCACCACCAAACATGAGCCTGACGTAAAAGAAGTAATTTGTCATTAAATTTTTGGGTTAGAGGAAATATCAAAAACTAGCTTCCAGAAAATCTGACACTAACATAGCCTTTTCCATGGATTCTGGTTCATTGGAGAGTTGCTGCTTAACTTGCATTACTGCCAGAAGACTGCATCCAAATCCATGTGAATGGGGGAAGGGGGTGATTAGTGAAGGGTTACTTGCTCTTCATTGAATCCTGTAGGTAAAGAAGGCAAATTAAACTCCTGGGTGCCCAAGCTGCCCCATAAGGGAGATTTCCTCTTGTTCATCTGCAAATGCTGCTGTTCCAGTCTCACTGCTCACACACAGGATCTGATATTGCCATGTAGGGCTGAGTGCATCTCAGAGAAAACAGTCCCTGTCCCCCTCTCACTTCCAGTGCTGTGAAGTGGCAACTGCAAACAGAGATTACTTGTCCTAAGTGATCCTGAAGGACCTGATTCAATGAAGGGAAAAAGCTTGGCATCTCCATAGGTCTGAATCTTTCCCTAATTTTTGGCCTCAATGCTTTTATCTCTCAGCAATTGCTCTGCTTGCTTCCTCATTCCTTTCTCCCTAAGGCTCAATGAGGCACAAAGGGAGGAAGTGCAGGGAGCCAACGCTGCACTTGAAGTGAATTACATCTCTTTCATTTTGTTCTGCTATGTACAATTTGATCTTTCTGATCAGTGATATATCCCAAGGGACTTACAGCACTGTGCTCCATGACTCACGATGGAAGAGGTTCTAGGCTTTAGGAGCCATGGTGTACAGCACTGTCAAGGTTCCTCTGCCTCTATGCTTACAAAGAAGGCAGACAAGACATCTGCCTTGACTGCCTGGAGAGAAAAATGGTTATATTCATGGGTGTTGAGATTATTCCAACTGGTTGAATTTGCAGCCAGCACAAAATGACATTATAATTTTAATTATATTTTTGCCTTTAGTTTGACGTTTACTATGAGCAAAAATACGCTGGCTGTGTTTAATCATTCCAATTTAAAGAATGACTTTGGGGAAACCACATCTAAGAACCATTCACAAGATACAGAACAGGACAGAGCGAAATGCTGTTTATCTGGTGTGTGAGAAAAATCTAATTAAACTGTTTGCTCAATTAAAGTAAACAAATGCCTCCATAAAAATGTCTTCTGTTGGTATTCTGTAGTGCTTGTCAAGTCATTCTTACAGGACTTATTTGGGATCCAAAGCAGCTTCCTCATGTTAGGTTATGAACTGTTGTTGGCTGGTCCAAGGGTCAGGCGTTGGTCTAAGAAGGGACTGGCTCTGCTGCTGGCTTGGCTGTCGTCGTGCTGTAGAATCTGGGAACGCTGATTTCACCTTGTTGCATTTATCCCTTTGCCTGTCTTGTGCATTCAAACAGACTTCTCATCAAGACAAGGACCCGTTTCCTGTTACAGTGCCTGACGCAACTGTTTGATTGATGTTGGGCATCTCAGGCTTTCCAGACACACAAAATCCTACATGACGCTGACATAAATTTGACCTGAGAAGGCACAGCATTTCAGATGAGAGCTTAAGAGAAAACTGCTATCACAGAAAAATCATGAGGAATACAATGCCTGTAGACAGATGCTCAGCAGCACAGGGTCAGGACCAGGAGTGGTGTGGCTGATGGGGGAATGCAGCTGCTCCCCACTGTGTGACAAGGAGCTTACAGGTATCAGCCAGCATGGCTGGGTCTGAGGAAGGATGGGTTAACACTCCCCTGGGGCTTCTTCCTGGCTAATGTTTCCACTCAGTACACCAGCCACTATTACACTTTTAAGGAGGCAGAATTGGTTATTATGGCTTTTATGGAAAAGGGTCGCAATGGACAGATTGAAGAAAATCCCTGCAGTTGGTGGATAGATTTTATCCTAGGTATGCTGCTGGCCTTCAGTGGCCATGCAAGGAAAGCTGGCTGAGCAGCTCTCTTATGATGTGCTTTGGAGAGTAAGGTAAACGGCTTGGGACAAATCTGAATATTATGTGGATAATCGCTCTGACTCTACATCGCCAAAAATAACATTTAAATGTGTCATAGAATTGGTTTAGTGCACAATGGGACTCTTTACTGCTGCTGCACACAGCTAAAAAGCAGCCTAGGACTAAAGTGTGAGCAATTGCTAATAACCAAACAATCCAGCTAACAAGCAGCATGGTCCAGCTCCATGTGGTGAGCTCTTTGGAGAGTTCTGGACTTGGACCTAACGGAGAAGACTTGCTGCTTGTCACCTTTTCTAGAGCTGCTGAGGTTAAGAAACACTTCAAACAGGAAAGTTAAAGTAAGGAGGATCTTTTAAACTGTACAAGGTGACAATGCTGATTTCTTTTGGGATTTTAAACAAATTTTTGAAGCATCTAATGACAGCCAGAATCATATAATCACAGAATAACAGAATGTTAAGGTTTGGAAGGGACCTTAAAGATCATTTAGTTTCAACTCCTCCTGCCATGGTCAAGGACACCTCTGAGTAGATCAGTTTGCTCAAGGCCTTATCCAGCCTGACCTTGAAGATTGACAGGGTTGAGGCATTCACAATCTCCCTGGGCAACCTGTTCCAGTGTCTCACCACCCTCACAGTAAAGAACATTTCCCTTTCAGCCTAAACTTCCCCGCTTTCAGTTTGCACTCATTACTCCTTGTCCTATCATTAGAGTTCCTGATGAAAAGCCTTTCTCCAGCTTCCCTCCAGGCCCCCTTCAGATACTGAAGGCTGCTATGAGGTCTCTGCAGAACCTTCTCTTCTCCAGGTTGAACAGCCTCAACTTTCTCAGCCTGTCTCTGAAGGGGAGGTGCTCCAGTCCTCGCCAACTCTGTGGTGTCCTCTGGACTTGGTCCAACAGTTCCATGTCCTTGTTATGTTGGGGACTCTAAGGTGATGTCTTGTGAGAGCAGAGTAGAGGGGGAGAATCATCTCCCTCAGCCTGCTGCCCATGGTCCTTTTGCTGCAGCCCAGGATTTGTTTGGCTTTCGAGGCTGTGAACGCTCAGTGCTGGTTCAGGGTGACTTTTCATCAACCATCACCCCGCAGTCTTTCTCCACAGGGTTGCCCTCAATCACTTCTCTGCCCAGCCTGTAGGTGTGCCTGGGATTACCATGACCCAGGTTTGCACTGGCTCATCTCTCAAGCCTGTCAAGGTCCTTCTGGATGCACCTTGGATGGCATCCCTTCCCTCCAGCATGTTGACTGCCCCACACAGCTTGGTGCCATCAGTGAACCTGCTGAGAGTGAACTCAATTCCACTGTCCACATTGCTGATGTTTTATCAGTCATTGGGAACTTCACCTGACTGACAGGATTTTTCAGCTGGCAACTTCATCTTCCATCTCCTCCAGGACTCTCTATCAGGTCCCATGGACTTGTGCACAGATTCAGATTCCTGAATCTTAAACCTGACCCTCTCCTGCAGTGGGCTTAGAGTCTTCATTCTTCCGATCCCTGCATTTGCCTTTCCCATGGCAAGGGCATTTGAAGACTGAGGCATAGGAGTCACTCAGAACCTCAGCCTTCTTCTCTTTGCCCAGTGTAGCCAGGTCTCCCATTTCCATCTGGAGAAGACTCACATTGTCCCTAGCTTTCCTTTTATTTGCAAAATGTGGAGGCCTCTAGGGAGGCCAGACTCAATTCTAACTCAGCCTTGGTTTCCCTGACCTTATCTCTAACTTCCTGTGTAATTTCCCTGTATTCCTCCCATCTCACCTTTCATCTTTTCTGCTTTCTGAAAGCTTCTTTTTTTGGGGTCTGAAAGTGCTCAGCAGCTTTTCATCCATCCATGGACATTTTGCCAGATATCTTCCTTGCTGGGATGTATCATGCCTGAGATAGGAGGAGATGATCCTTGAATATCAGCCAGAATTCTTGGGACCCTGTGCCCTTCAGGGCTCTAGTCTATGGGGCTCAACTGAATATATCGATGTAGAGGACAAAATCTGTTCTCCTGAGGGCCAGGCAGTGAGTTCACTGCTTGCTCACTGTCCTGAGGACCTCAAACTCCACCATCTCATGGTCACTGCAGCCAAGACTGCCTTGGAACACTGCATTCCCCAACAGCTGCTCCCTGTTGGTGAGCAGAAGGTCCAGCATGGCACTGTCCCTTGTTGGCTCCTCAATCACTTGTGTAAGAAAGTTGTCATTGACACATTCAAGGAAACTTGGAGATTGCTCATGCCCTGCCATGTTGTCCCTCCAACAGATATCCCTATGGTTGAAACCCCCAATGATGACCAGGGTTTGCAGGTGTGGGGCTGCTCCTAACTGCCTATAGAGGATTTCATCCACACCATCCTCCTGGTTGGGTGGCTTGTAGCAGACCCCACTATGACATCTCCTGTACCTGCCCTCCCTTTAACTTGACCCACAAGCTCTTGGTTGGCTTTCTGTCCTTCCCCAGGGAGAGTTCCATCCTCTCTGGCTGGTCATTGACGTAGAGGGCTACACTCTCTCATGTCCCTACCCGTCTTTCCTGAAACCTTTTCGTTGCAGTGCTCCAGTCATTGGAGCCATGCCACCTTGTCTCCATGATCCCAGTGATATTGTATCCACCCAGGCATGTGCAAATCTCTAGCTCCTCTTGTTTGTTCCCCGTGCTACGTGTGTTTCTGTACAGGCATCTGAGCTGGGCCCCAGATAAAGCCAGTGTGTTGGCTGAAGTGTCTGGAATGCCTTTGCACTTTTCTGGGCATCCATTACAGGTGTTGGCATCTCACTGGCAGAACTGAGATGCATAGGTGCCCCCTTCCCTTAAGAAATTTACTTTAAATTTAGATTTTAGATTGTTTTCACAAGGATCAGAGGCCAAAAGATGGATAACGTGGCAAACCATTGATTTTCTTTCGTTTGCCACTTCCTCACCATCCACTAGTGTCTGTGATTCCTCTCCTGAACACGAAAACAAACGGAGTATGGGAGGCACTGGGATCTTTATGGTCCCATGGCCTGCTATCTGTACAGGTCCTTATCTCTTGCGGTTGGTCTAATGAAAGATACTGCCTCAGCTTACAGCCCAAGTATTTACCTGACCTTTGTCACTGGCACCCAGTCACCAAACCACCAGAACGTTAATTTTTATAATACCTAAGTGAGATAGGAAAAGGTGTTTTGTCTGTGTTGAAGGAAAGAAGGTGTCACATTGCCATTGCTACACCTCAGCTCCTGCCTAGAGTTGCCAGGAGAAATGACAGTGCCCAAGGTGGGTGCACTGCCCCACTGCTCCCCATTGTGGCTTCAGCCTAACCCAGGTGATGTGACTGCTTCTTCCCTTCCTTGGTACACAACAGGTGGCTTGAACTGCTTGGATGTCATAGGTTCATGATGCTTACTTTTAGGGCCTTCTGGTGCATGGCCTGAACATGGCCCTAAATAACTGGCCAAGGTCACACAGGAAGTAAGTCTTGCTTTCCAGCTTCCTGGATAGATTTCCTAAAAAAATTGCATCATTTCTATTTTTCATTGCTGTTGAAATAATAGCTATGGGGTATCAGAAAGGAAGACCTGTGATTTCCCCTTTCCACCTTGTTTTTTTATTTTCTTTTTCAGTGCTCAGTTAACTATTTAACCAAACTATAAATAAGAGAAAAGCCAGGTCTGAGATTCAAGTGTGGAGAGAATTATTTTCTTAAGGTTGCAGATCATCAAAGACAAATAATGAAAAACCAGAACAATCTATGTTCATCTTTAAATGTATTCTATCAAAAAAGATGTTTACTTGGCGTTTTGATCTAAAAGCCAAAAATATTGAAAGGCAACTATTTGTCACTGGACAAACATAAGAGCCTGAAAGGTTAAAAACAATCAAATAACAGTACTCAGTCTCAAGATACCCAAACTCTGTTTCATCATTCCATACATCTTATTTATGCAGCACCACACAGAGGAAATCATTGGCTTGGCACTCACTGGTTTAAAAATCCTTTTTTGTGAAGATGAGGTTTTCTGTAGGAAGAACACATCCATGAAGTCTTAATGACTGTAAATCTGATCTAAATGGCAAAAACACTTTTATTGTGTGCTTGAGTAGCCCTGCTTACATCTGGAAAAATATAGACTATTATCTTGTCATTTTTAATTTCAACCTACAAGTCATAAACCAGCAAGGCTCCTGTGTCAATTCTAAAGGTCCAGCTCAAGCAGAGGACCTGGATATTGAATTGCTTGATACTACACTTGTTGAAATACAAACTCAGTAGTCAGAGAAGCAATATTTGTTATGAGTTTTTCTTTTTCTAGAAAGCTTATATGTGGATAGACCAAGGATTGTCAAATTTCTGTAGGTGAATTTTGGGAAGAGAGGAACATTTTCAATGTCATTTTGGGTTAACAGCCTCTTGAATTCTTGAAATAGTTTCAGTTCACTCACTTAGGTGAGTAACAGCCTCTAACTATTTCTTACCTTGCTGAGTGTTCAAGGTAATCAAGGTAATGACCAACTACTCAACACTTTGCCCTGTCCTCCTTGGATTTTTTTAATCACAGTATTCAATGAAGTCTTCAGGGCTCTTTACTGCATTCTGGGGGTTTGCTGACCTACTTGCTTTCCCTCTGAAGGCAATCTTTACCCTACCAGAGCCCCTGAGCTTCCTGTTCTCTCTACTGTACCTGTGAAGCTGCAGAAAGGACACTCATGTACTTCCCAGAATAGCAGCTGGTTTACAGAATCCAGGATCACAGAATGGGTAAGGCTGGAAAGGACCACTGGTGGGATCATCTGGTCGAACCTCTCTGCTCAAGCAGGGTCTTCCTAGAGCACATGGCACAGGATTGTGTCCGGGTTATTCTTGCACATCTTCAGTGAGGGAAACCCCACAACCTCTTCTCTAATCTATTTCTTCTTTGGAATCAATCTTGGTCTCTTATTTCCACAGTTGGTTTGAGTAAAAACAGGAGGCAGGTGGGAAGACAACAAGAGTAGGAGAGCTGAAGTTGGCACGAGCTGATTCCTCACGTTTCTCAGCGCACATGGATGTAGCACAGAACATGCTGTGAGAAGAAGGGAATGTCTTGTATTAGCCTTACTTGCAGGCTCCCTCAGCCAGCAGTCTCTGGACTTACAGGCTTCCTCAGTGGCCTCTAAGAGTTGACATGATGAAGTTCCAGTGTAGTGGTTGGGGTGTCCAAACATGGCCACAGCCTTAATGTCAGGGTTTTGTGACAGTATGTTGAAAAGGGTTGTGAATTCAACTGGTGCCTAAGGATTGGACATTAAAGCCCAACAGCTGTAGCCGAGCTCAGATAAGGAAGAACCTTTAATTCATCTGTAGAAGCTTTGGGAATGTTTTGTAATAATCTGGATACAAATTGCTCCTAAACTGCATAGACACCTCTGTACAAATGCAAGCTTCAAAATATTTGTCTGGGTTGTAGCTGGAGGGCTGGCTGGGTCTCAGCAGAGAAAAGTTCGATGTCCAGACCTGCTGAGGAAACACTTTGGGTGAGTGATGCAAGCCCAGATTCTCATAAAGATTAAGATTTTTGATGCTCACTATGCTAATACTTGGGAGTCCAGAATTTAAGAGACTTCAAGCTCTTGGGCCTTGTTTTGGTCTGCCTGAGCATGCCAGCATTTGTATTTTGAGGGAGCAATATTTATATTTTGCTTCCACACTGGGGAGGAGTGAGGGAAGTGAGGACAAAAGCTGACCATTGTGAAGTGCTGTCATGGTGTCACAGCAATGGTGGTATCCCTGCCACACATAAGACTGATGGAACTCTGTGTGATGGGAGGTGCAAACCAGTGGGCTGAAATGAATGTTGTTGGCATGACATACCGATTTCTGCCCTGCTCTTAGTTTTCTGTACCGAAGGATGGACTTGTTCTTAATGCTCTCACACAGACAAGGCTCCACCTCAGTGGGTGCATAAAAGGGTGCATTTCACATGCATAAAGGTGTTCCTATCATCAGCCTTCAGACAGATTCTGACAGGCAAAAGTAACCCTTAAGTATGGAAGAGTGTGGGTTTTTTCAGTTCAGTTGAAATTACTGCTTGAGATTTTCCAGTCTGGGGCAGGGATCTTTCCCTCTGTTTCTGTACAGTTTTGAACACAGACGTGCTTGGGATGGTGACTCTCAGCTATCCTGGGCTGTAAAGAATAGCCAGGTTAGAGTGACAAAGCAGGTTAATGAGCTGCGGTTTAAGCCTTTCCAACGCTTTCTCTCCTTAACTAACTCAGCCAATGAAGTTTAAAGAAAATTAATTCTGTTTGCTCAACAAAGCAAAGGTTAGCATGAATTGGTCTGTGGAACCAAACAAAAGAGATGATGGTTCATCTAGCATGGATTTATTGCCAAGGTTAATTTGGCCTACAGCCCAAATCAAAACTGATTCCATAAAGAAAACACAACAGGTCATTGTTATAGGAGACTCCCTTCTGAAGGAAACAGAATGCCCAAGATGCAAACTGGACCCACTTCTTAGGGAAATCTGCTGCCTCCCTGGAACCTGGGTTGAAGATATGAAGAGAAGCAGATACAGTCCTGCCCTGGTACAGCCCTCAAATTATTGACCATTACTGTTCTTTTTAAGTAGGTGATGAAGTGGCAACAAAAATCCAAGGTCAGTCAAGAGAGACTTCATTGCCTTGGGATGACTGGACCAAGGATCAGAAGAACAAGCAGTGTTTTCCTCTATCCTTCCAGTTCCAGACAATGATGAGGGAGGGAAGAGGAGGACCCTGAAGATCGATACTTGGCTCCAAGCCTGATTTCACTGGCAAAATTTGCAGTTTTTTGATTGTGAGTTGGTTTAGACAACACCAGGCCTGCTGTCAACAGATGGAGCACACCTGCCTTTAAGGATTTTTGCACAGGAGATAGCAGGGCTAGTCAAAAGTGCTATAAACTAGATTTGAAGGGGAGAAGGGATAAAACCAGGCTCACTAGAGAGAAGCAGGGGGACACTATGCTGTTATTTGAGGGACAGTGTGCTAGCAAGGTCCTTCAGCCAGCTGTCTCAGTGGTGATAAGGGATGAAAACCCATGCAGCAGCAAAGATAAAAGGTTTATTGGTATGTTCAAAACCACACAAGCACCTGAGAACAGTCAGATGGGAACTGGGGCTTCTCCACTCCAAAAAGCGATGGGATCAACAGCCCAACTGAAGTGCACCTACATCAATGCACACAGCATGGGCAACAAACAGGAGGAGCTGGAAGCCATTGCATAAATGGATAATTGTGACATAGCTGCCATCACAGAAGCATAGAATTTTAGAACCATAGCATATCCTGACTTGGAAGGGGCCCAGAAGGATCATCAAGTCCAGCTCCAGCCCCTGCACAGGACACCCCAAGAATCCTGTCATATGCCTGAGATCATCATCCGCACATTTCATCTCTCTTAGTGCTGTGACCACATCCCTGGGGTTCCATAACCAACCTAAACCTCCCCTGACACAGTTTCAGGCCATTCTGTTGGGTCCTATCACGGGTCACCAGAGAGAAGAGATCAGGTAGGGAAGCTGCAGACAACAATGAGGTTTCCCTTGTCTCCCCTTCTCTCGGCTCAACAAGCCAAGTGACCTCAGCATGTTGGGATGACTTGCACAACTGGAATGCTGCAGTGGATGGCTGTAAACTCTTCAGAAAGGACAGACAAGAAAAGAGATTCAGTGGAATAGCCTTATTTGTTTGGGGGTGTTTTGACTGTCTGAGCTTAACAATGATGATGAAAAGGTGGAGTGTTTGTGAATAAAAATCAGAGAAACATTTAGATATTATGGATACCATGGTAGGATATTCTTTAAGCAGCTGGGAGAATCTTCACAATCGTTGGCTCTTGCTCTTGTGGTGGCCTTTGATTTCGTAGTTGTCTTCTGGAAATACAGCACAGTGTAGAGGGAACAGTCCAGCAGGTTGTTGGAAGAGCTCAATAGCTGCTCTTCATTTACCAGCAGTCCTGGTTAAGCAGGGTGACCCCAGAAGGCTGGAGTTTGCCAGTGTGGCATCCATTTACAAGAAGGGCAGGAAAAAAGATCTGGAAAACTACAGGCCTGTCAGCCTGGCCTTGCTGCCACCAGCTTGGGTGCCATCACACAGCACATGCAGGACAAGCAGGGGATCAGCCCAGCCAGCATGGGATCTTGAAGGCAGGTCCTGCTTGATCAACACCTTCTCCTTCTATGACAAGTCAACCTGCTTATTGGGTGAGGGAAAGGATGTTGTCTACCTGGACTTCAGTAAAGCCTTTGACTGTTTGCCATGGCATTGTGCTGGAGAGCCTGGCTGCACAAGCCTTGGACAGGTGCACTGTTCACTGGCTGGGTGGTCGGGCTCAGGGTGGCGAATGGTGCCAGCTCCAGCTGATGGCCAGCCACGAGTGACGCTCCCCAGGACTCAATATTAGCACCAGTATTTATGTCTAGCAGAAGAGAACCTGTGAGTGCTGATTGACAGCCAGATGGACATGAGCCAGAGTGTGCCCAGGTGGCCATGAAGGCCTGGCTTATATCAGAAACAGTGTGGCCAGCAGGACCAGGGCAGTGACTGTTCCCCTATACTCAACACTGATGAGGTCACACCTGGAGTGCTGTGTCCAGTTTTGGGTTCCCTCACTACAAGAAATATTTTGAAGTGCTGGAGTATGTCCAGAGAAGAGCAACAGAGCTGGTGAAGGCTCGGAGATACAAGTCTTATGAGGAGTGGCTGTTATTTAGCCTGGAGAAAAGGAGGCTCAGGGGAGCCCTTATTGCTCTCTACAACTCCCTGCAAGAAGGTTGTAGCCAGATGGGGGTTGATCTCTTCTCCCAAGTAAAAAGTGACAGGACAAGAGGAAATGTCTCAAGTAGCATCATGGAAGGTTTTGATTGGCTATTAGGAAAAATTTCTTCTGCAAAAGCATTCTCAAGCATTGGAACAGGCTGCTCAGGGAAGTGACTGAGTCACTACCCCTGGAGGGATTTAAAAAATGTGTAGATGTTGCACTTGAGGACAAGGTTTAGTGATTACTTCAGGTTATAGGTTGGATTCACTTATCTTAAAAGATGCTTTTCAACCTAAAAGATTCTATGATTCTATGATTTTTAGACCAAGTCAATTTCAGTAGCACGGAGTCACTTAAATGCCCTAAGAAAAATGTCCATTTTATTTAAGAGCATGTTTGATTCCAAGTGATGCATTCATCCTCAAAGTACCATTTCTGAAGATGCAAAACTGTGGGTACAAAAAATTTGGCAGGTATTGGAGCATTGTGTGAGCTAATAATTAAAGCAAAAAGCACATGTAGATTACATAAAGGCACTGCTGAAGGAGCAGGCATTTTTTGTCAGGCTGTCAGGGATCATTCAGAATGTTTTTTGTGCATTTATTGTCCCCTTACACACATGGTTGAACTTAAGCAGCACAGAGGGTCTTGCTGAAGATCACTGAATGCTACTGTAAAAGAGGAGGAGTGGAGATCAGTGTCTGTGCCACTTCAAATCTCTGAGGGGAGGCAGCTGGCCTGGGTGGAAGATTTATACATATTTTTTGACCCACAGCCTACTTTCTTTGGTACACATAAATATGGCAATGTATCAAACTGTGTCAAAACAGTTTCCTTGTCTTTTCTTTTTTTTGCCAGACTTTCACTTTTTAGACAATGAATTAATTTATGCTACCTCTGAGTGTCCTGGACTAGGGGGAGCAAGAAAGGAGGCACAAATTTTTTTTGCAGTGATGTGGTGCTTTCAGCTTGTGGTTAAACATAGATGGTACAAGAAAAGCTTGTTAATAATAAAGATGTTAAGTAGGTACCAATGGACTGGGCTGATTGCTAAGAACAGATCTTGCAGTCATAAAACAGTTTAAAGCCTGAAGCACTTGGGCCAGAGCACTAATTATTACACATTTTAGGCCTATTGTCTTGGCTCTAGGAAATGTATTATTTTTAGTGATTTTCATTACTTGTTGGGTTTAAAAATAGACTGAGTTACAGCCGGTCGTTGCTCTGCTGGGATGAATTATAGTTTGTTGAGGCAACTGCTTATTTTGTCTTGTCCCATGGCATTATGTGAAGCCAGACAATAAAAAAAGGAAATATGAGTGGCATTAACCTTTTGAAGTAGAAAGGAAAAGGAGCCTTAATGAAATAGAGCAATCAGGCAATTATATTGCAGCTCTTAGTTATCACATAAAAAAAGAAACTGTGTCCTGTATCATTTAACCCTTTACCTCCTGCTGTGGAGGTTAGGGAGATGCAGTAGACACACAGATGATTTTTCTGCAAGTAACTGATTAGGAGGTTCTAATTAAGAAAGCTAGAAAGGGATATCTTATTTAGGGATACACCAAGGAGCAGAGACTAGAATGCTGAGTGTCTTAATTTCTGCAGTTCTTTCTGTCTGATAATGCAGCCCTGAGTTAAAAACTGACTTTTTCCCAAATTTATCTTCCCCTGCCCTGTCCTTTCTTTCTTTTCCTAAAGGAAGGTAAGCGATTTGTTATGGGGGGCAATATTGTTCTCTGTCCATAGTTACTCGACTTTGACTTTTTCATTCTGTCTGGGCAGTATTTTAAAGACTCAAGTGTTTTAAAGTATGTTAAGAATATAAGCTCAGAAATAGGTCCCACAGGCATTTAAAAAAAAATCCTCCCACCTCTTTTGCTGAGGGCATGATCAGATGAACTGCTCTGAAAAGTGCTGAGCCAAACGAAGCTATCTCCCTGCTGGGCCTTCCCACCCTGCTCTTTGTGAAGGCTGTCTCCAATTTGGTTTTGCAAGTTTAACCATTTGTTTGACTACTTCTCACCCAATTCAGGGTGAGAAGTAAGGAACCTGAGTTAAAAAGCAAACCTACCTCACTTTGACTTACTTGTTTTTTTTTTTAAATGAGGGCTTTTTGGTTTTTTAAGAGCATTTCTCTTAATTGAGAAAGTTTTACAAATCTCTGTTGCTGAGTGAAGCTTGCAAAGTCCCAGGAATTACTTCTTGCTATGGCAAAAGACCATCCTGGTGAATAGGGACACCTACATAAACTAGGTTACCCTCTTTTTCCCTTTGTTAAAACACCACCCCTATCTTAAACTGTTTTGCAATGTGAAAATTAGGAAGCTGTAAGTCAGAGTTTCTTACCTGTTTATGACTTAGTAAAACATCCCTTTGTGTTTGACAGCAGTTAAATTTATAGCCACTAAGGAAACTGCAAGTCTACAGTGTTTCACTGAGGCAAAAAATCATTATCTTCCCTAGGTCTCAACCCTCCTATACTCAGACTAGATGTAATTTCTATTGAGCAGAGTGGATCCAGCTTGACTTACTGCCACTGTGGTCTGGCTTGTGAGGCAAAACTAATCTCCAGGATGCTGCTGCCCACAGTAAGTGCCACAGCTGGGGACTGAATGCTGCAACCAGGCTGCATGTGCTTCCTTTTGCAAAAGGTTCTCTTAATTATAGTGGGTCATGTCTTTGGTGCCCTGCCTGTGGGGAGAATGGCTCTTGGTAGAGAACCAGCTCTTTAGGAGGAAGCTGAGAGAAAAGAGACAGTGTTTTCACTACCAGCCTCAACTCTGATAACTCGCCTGCATAAACTGCATTGAAAGCAGATTTCTTGGCTGAGGAATGGAAATTGAGCATGAATTTGAGGTGATAATCAGTGAGTTCATGTTCAGTGAAGGAGAGTGCCTTTATTTAAGTTGTTGGCCTGGCATTTCTTTTTAATAAGCAATCTTGTTTCAATTGTCAGCTCTTCTGTTTGGCCTTGGGCCTCAGTTTCATGCCAGAAAAACAAGATGGTGATTATTTCCTTTGCCTGTCTTGTAAACTGTTTGAGGCAAGACCCGACTCTCCTGTTAACACAGTGCTTGGCAGGAGAGGTTGCTGATCTACACCGGGGCCTTTCGGCGCTCCTATGGTTCAACTGGAAATGTGTAATTATGTACTTTTAAAGGTGGATACCAGAATAAGGCTCCCTAAATCCCTGTTTAGATATCTTTCATAGATATAAGTTGTTTGGTTTCCTGAACAGACGAGTGCTCGTCTGCAGTTCCTACCACAAGGCTTCTCTTGACTCACCTGAGGTGAATGGAGAAATGGTTTCATTTTTGAGACTTTGCCTACAGCAAGCTCTTCCCATTGGAGATTAGGCATCCATCCAAGACCTGTATCTGTGTGTGGATGCATGTTTCATGTGTGCTCCTTCTGGATTTGTTCCAATGCAAAGGTTTTCACAGAACAATTAAAATGCAAATGTAGATGCAAATTGTGACAGGCTAAAATGGCAAACTCACCTGCAGAAGAATCATAATATATGTCATCTTTGGCATTTCTCTTCCTCTCTCTTCACTGTTTCTGTTTCAGCAGACTATAATTTCCCCATACAATGAGGCTCTCAAAACCTTGTAAAAACACAAGTAGCAGTCTAGTTTCACAGTGTTGATTCCCCTCTCAGACAAACATTTCCTTCCTGGAGCACAATCCAGCAGGCAAGTGTTTTGCATCTACAGGCCGCTGTAAGGATGGAGGGATTTCTTAGCAGCAGGTAGCAGTACCTCTCATGCCTGGCTCTCACCAGGGCAAGGATCCTGTCTGGTGTCAACCACTTCAATAAATGAGTGATAGTGTTTGAAGCATGACTTACTCTGCTTGGTTTAACTCTGATAGTTTACTATGTAAATTCATACTAGTTACAAGGTAAAATTATATAATTTTTGCAGTACTGGAAGAGTTGCTGTGTTTACCAGCACACATACACACACACACATATGGAAAAGAAGTGCCTTTCTGATTTCAGACAATCTGAAGGACAGAAAGAGAAATCAGTGAACCTGTCTGATTCATTCACAATTTGTTGAGATGAAGAGTTGAGATTTGGACACAGGCATTCCTTTAGCTCTTAATTTAAAAGCCCCACTCTTATCTTCTTCCTCCCTGCCCAGACTGTGTCACTGCAGCTTTTGGGACTGCTGTGAGCTGCAATGGTGTTTGCTGTGATTCCTGATGAGCTTGGCCATATAAAGTGGTAGCTACACTCTGGGTTTGTGGTTCCCCCATGAAATTTCTTCCAAGCCTTCCTCCATCTTACACTCCTCACTTCCTTTTCAATTATTTCTCTGGACATCCTCTAATCCTCAAAGAAAGGGATAAAAATTAAATAACATTGGGATCTGTCTGTGGAACTTAGACATTTGCTGTTATTGTGTTATTTGCTCTCCTTGTGTGTCTTATCCTTGTCCCTGCTTTTTTCAGGTTTCCCACTTCCCATGCTTTGGCTCACTGTGATTAGGAAGTCTTATACAATGAGGCCTGGATCTCTGCATAGATGTTCCTGGCTCTTGAGTGACCCTAGGAGACAGTGAGAGTTTTGGGAGGCTCCTTGTGCTTTGAGGACAGACCTCAGCAGATATGACTCAGCAGAGAAGCACACTGGATTCTTCCTTGCCTGATAGTAATCATCAATATGTGCTTTTGTGACATGAAAGCCTATAGGTTCCTTCATGATAGCTAGATAGTCAAAGCCATTTGTGATCTAGGAGCACTAATACTGTAAATGTCTATTTTCACAGCAATCTGAGATGCTGCCTGGGGGGATCTGCTGCACCCAGGCAAGCAAAATGCCTGTGGTAAAAACATGGGTTTGTCTAAACTGCCTGTGTTTGAATGCTTTCAGAAGCTAAATACTATGGAACATCTTTCTTTCTTGCGTATCCCCTTGGTAATAGTGCTAGTTTTACTAATTGGGAAGGTTTGACCAGAGATATTCTCATGGGAGTTTGCATTACAGTATTGGAATGGGGAAACCAGAGATGAGATGACTGAGTGTAAAAAGGATCTTTCTGTGCTTTAGACAGCTTTCAGGTGTCTGAAAAATAACACTTTAAAATGTCTTAGATTATTTCTTTTGTAAAACACTTCAAGAATTTAAAAATCTGAGCCTGTTTTCGCTACTGATTATTTGCTTGCAGAACTTAGAGCATTTCCTTTGTCAAACCTTCCACCTGAGGCTTATAAAAGTGAATATAATTGCTTGTTCCTGATGCTACATCAGTCTCAAAGCAACCTCAGTATTTGGCAAAAGAACACTTGGATTTTCAGTTGTTAGAGAGGGATGAATCAAGATGAGACATTATTATCTTTAAAATCAAAAAGAGGCAGCCAGCTCCCAGAGCTTCTGTGAGGACAGCAGCTTTCTGTCTGTTTTCTGAAAACAGGAAAGAAAGAAACCTAACCTTTTATTAATAGTTTGGTTATACACAAAGGGACACAGACAAATATTTCAGCATCTACTCTACACAAATACACTGCACTAATTACACCAGTCAAATGCTGGTTGAAGGACAGTTAATTGGTTTTCTCAATATCTCAGTCAACACAGACAGCAAGACACGCATCCAAGGATTTGAAAAGTCAGCAGTAATAGATGTCTGTGAATTCTCTGTTGCAAAATAAACCTTTATTTTCACTACAGCGTGTTTTATAGTACAATAAAAGAGAAGGAAGTCAATAGCTATATCTAATATAACTGTAGCTGAAAAGATACTTTAGTGATTCAATATTGCTTGAAGGGCAGTGTAATATAGGTATTTGACCTTAACCAAGGGCTCACATGCAGGTGTTGGGTTCAGACTGAATTGCTGATGGAAGAATCTGAGCCCAGTTCAGACCAAGAATGTGTTAAAATGAAAGAACATGTCAAAACTATTTTTTACAAAAACATATAAGTTGTCTACTAACTTTTCTCTGCTTAGGCCCATCTACTCCTAAGTACCTAATATACATATATATTTTTACTTGAACAAGGAAATTTGTTTCTTTTTGATGAATTCAGCCTTTAGTGTACTTGGTCCTTTAGTTTCATTATTTTCCTTTCGTCTTAGGTTTTTTTTTGCTAATGATAAAAATACTTTATCATCTTCTGGTGAAATTATTGAAGACAGGGAAAAAAAAAGTGAGGGGGGAAAATGGCTACACATGATGTTGTGACAGACTCTTTTCTCCTCAGTTCTGAAGCAAGGATATTCCACAAACACACTGAAATTGCTGTTTGAATTGCTGGGGACACTTGTGGTGCATAAATGCATGCATTTTACAGGACTGATACCTGGTTCGTGAGCTCTTCTAGCATCACTTGTGAGTTTATCAGTGCCTTTACCATGACAAGTCAGAATTATGTTTCTGCCACAATACCATGTTTTGGGGAGAAAGAATAAAGTTCTACAGGTTTGCAGGTGCAACTGCATAGATTTTCAGGTGTGACTGCATCCTCTCTTGGAGCAGTCGCTGTAGTATTTCCAGACAAGTGTAAGCTTGCTCTGACTGTACTGTTAGCAAAGTGGAAGCCCTGTAGGTCTCCTCATCATATTTCTGAGAGTCTGCACATACTGACTCTGCACTGAGTTATTTTGTCCAAGAGTCAGCTTGTACCTTGGCAGAGTAAGCTTATATTTGCCTGTAGAAGGTTGTACAGCCTTTAATGTTCTCCTGAGGTTTCCTAGAACTTTTTAAAGCTGTCCATGATGCTTCCACTGATTTCAGAAACAATGAAGTTAGGCCAGGGCTAAACCCCAAACTAAATGATCTCTCCATGTTCAAGAGTGAAACAACTCCAGATCTATGAATACAGTCTGGGACTTTGTGTTCCCAGTTTGAGCTCACGTTAAAGACAGCTGATGACTGGTTTTTACAAACCTACTCCTTAGGCAATGCTTAAACTAAGCATTTCAGATCGTGTATAAAAGCTCAGGTAAAGAGAAGTCTTGGCCTGAATCTGACCTGTGAAAAAGACTTACTGTCTCCAAAGAAGTAGAAAGTAGTGACAACTCAGCAAAATATCCTGAGTATTTGCTACAAAGTTTAGTTTGTTCAGAGCTTAGAAGTTTAATTTTGTTTGGTGTTTCTGGCCATTCCTTCCATTTGGTTTGATGCAGTTCTTTGGATTAATATATGTTGCTCTGATCCTGCTCAGCCAAGCACTTTCCCCATTCTCTATGAGTCAAAATGTGTTTTAGTATGTTGGAAAATAAATACTTTAGAATTTCAGCAAATAATTAATTTTTTTTAATGATTCTGAGGGGAAAGCATTGTTTTGGTGAGTCCAGCTATTGCTACTGACTGCTAACAGTGACTATGAAGATTATACATGTGTTTCAGTGACCTTATTGATTTTTTGATTCAAAGCTTCAGGTTAAGAGTCAGCAACAAACTTAGCAAAGCATCAGGAAGAGGTACCTGATGTTTCTGGCATGTCCCAGTATTCTTTTAGCTCTTCTATTCTCTTCCAGATTCTGCAGAAATGGTGATAAAGCAAGACGATTTTCCCGAGGAACTTTCTGCTACATGCAGAAGTTTGCTTTTGGGAGAAAGTAGCTAAAATATCATATTTCCTCCAGAAAGGGATTATTTAGGAGTAAAATTAGGAAATAATTAGTCAAGGTACAAGTTTTTTTTTTTCGTAAAATAGTGTTGACTGGACTTCCAGAGAAGAGAGTCCAGGATTCAACAGCATTTGAGATAAACTAAGGTATTTCATCCCTTTTTGGAACTCTGTCAGGCTTTCTGCACATACATGTGGATGTTGCTGTATATCAGATCTGACTTTGACTCTCAGTGTGGGCTCAGTGTTAGAAAGAGGTGTGGACCTTAAACTGGTGAAATGCAGGCTGAGAAGGTAAATGGCATCATGAACAAACAACTGCAGTAGTGCAAGTGTTGGGTTTTCAAAGAGTGTGGATTAAAGCTAGGGCAATGAGCATGGAGTGTTGCCTTTTTCACGACTCTGATATGAGGGTGGATTGTGAGGATGTATTTTTTTAATTGAGGAGACACTCAACACCCCCTCTAGAAAAGCAAAAGGTTCTTGGCTGTGGACCAGCTTGAACCGAAGATCAAAGCTCCTTCCTCAGCTCTGTTGTGCCTCTGTGTGTGTGACTGTGGTATTTTTGCTTCTTGATAGTGTCTCCTCAGGCTCTGCCTCCATGGGTTTGCAGCCTGAAATACTGGTTCCTTGCTGTTCTTCCTCAGAAAGCTGTAAATCCAGAAATGCAGCTGGCAATTATATTGTAAGCTTATATGTTTAAAATTAATAAAGTACAACAAGATCTATTATTTATCCAGTTGGCCAAATTATCCCTTGGTATAAACATTTGGTGATTGCATTTCATGTGATGATTCCATACAGAAAGGACTAATAATTAGTCCTAAATGTTAGAGGGCTGTCACAAATTAGGGCATTAGCAGAGATTTGGAGATTGTAACTATGTGGTCTTTAAGGTCCTTTTCAACCCAAATTGTTCTATGATTTTATGATTATTTCAGTAGAAAGCTAAACCAGCCTTTGGAAATGTGCTTTGCTGACTTTTGCCTGTGCCATAGTGTTACCCCATAATGATGCAGAAAGAAGGTGTCTGCAAAGTCTGTGATATTGTGGGCTTTGTGTGGCCCACAGGCAAGAGATTTCCTGTCATTTACAGGCCCAAGGCTACAGAAGTGTGTGGTTGTCACACATGTCATCTGTTGGATCACTTCATTCCTTATTCGTTGAAGTGGTTCGTACTGTGTTTACTCTCTGGAAATCATAGATGGATTATCTCTGTGAAGTGCAATTTAATTCACAGGTCAGGTTCCAAACTCGAGGAGGTCTCAGTTGGGGAAAATTGTCAGGAGGATGGAGACACTTCTGCCCAGAGGAAGCCACAGGTTCATCATGGGACACCCTGTTAGCAGCAGGATCTGCCTGAATGTATTGGGTGGAGGATGAAATGCTGTGCTCCCTGGGAGGACTCCTGATGGGAAAGTCTTCTAGAGGGAGAACAATATGTGTTCATTTTATATACCTCAAGTTGAGATTCTTATGTTTTCATGATAATTTTGGATATAAATCTCTCAGTGTTCATAACAATAAGAGTTAGTTTTAGAGTTAAAGAAGCTTTTTGATTCCAGGGGGTTTTGTTGAGAGCTGCTGAAATTACCAAAGATTCATCTCCTAGTTTAATCCACTGTTTTCAATTTATCATCTTCTGAAAACATCTCAATGGCAAAGAATGCTCAGAAGTATTTGTGGGACTTAGAAACTGAATTTACCAAGGGAAATTTAATCTCCCTGGTAATTTTGCACAGAACAGAAAGACAAAAAAACCCAAACCAAAACTAAACTAACAACTAAAATCTCACACTTATAAAATTTCCAGAGAATAAAAAAAAATTCCCAATCAGCAGAGCACTGCATAAAAATATTTTCAATGGCTCTTGGTCAAAATATCCCAAGACCAAATTTCAAGCTGACCAGAAAAATACTCTTCTAAGAGTAATTCTTTTCTGTATGAGACAACACTAATCCTCCAGTCCTGTGTGAAGACAAAAAGTCCTCTAGAAGGCTGTGGCTTGGAAAAGGCACAGAAATAACCAGTTTATTCTGAGAACAGGTGAGAAAGGATTATGCATTGCAGAATTGCAGTACATAAGAAGGGTGTTTTTGCAAGCCTGTGAAGTGCGTGGCAAATGTCATGTCCCAGTAGTTTCAAAATGAAAATGAAATGTTATCAAAAGATTATGCCCTGGGCCATAGGCTGTATCTTTGTGGACCTTGGGAAACATAAACCACCTTGCTATTATTGGTTCCTTTATACAGGAAAAAACACAAGGAGAAGAATATGGGTTTCCCTTTGTCTTTCATGTCTCAGGAGGATAAAGTCATGTGAGATGTCAAAGATTTTCCTAAGTCTGGTCATTCTGTAGGTGTCAATATTCTTGACAGGTATGAGAAAAAAAATTCCAAGGTACCCATGCAAATAATTGTTCCTTTACTTATTTACCAGTTTTTATTGGTGAAATCAAGGTTGGTTGTAATTCAGAAGGTGAATGTACATTTGACAAATATTAGGAGATTTTGTAAAATTGCATCAGGCTTATGCACAGCAGATCAGTACCTGCGGTCTATTTTTTATAAATACAACACATTAATTGTTTCCAGAAAGACTGGAGATGTGTTAAGTGTTTGCAGTGCTGAGGAAAGCATGAAGCAAATGGTGTTGGAGGTATTTGGAGAGCACATGTGAGACTTTAACTTTGGTACAGCTTCTCTGACTATACCTTTAAGTCAGGATGAGTTCCTAATGAGAACAGCTCTGTAAAAAGAGTGGAAGCAAAGAGCATAATTTCCAGTAGGTCCGGACAGACATATATAGTGTCATACAATGAAGAGCAATGAATGCAGGTAGTTCCTGCAGCATGAGGGCTGTCCTGGGAAAGTGTAGGTCTTGGAAAGACTTATGGGTCATATAAGATCATCCATGGACACAAACTACAGCCACTTTATCAAAAATGCTAATTTAGAAATGTAAATATGAATATTAGTATTTTGGTGTGCTGTGAAGAGTGTAATTTGCTTCTGTACTTGAATGGTCATCTCACCATCCACAGCAATGCTGTGTCCACTGCTGTATTTCAGGAGTGACCAATAAATTAGTAAGTATTCAGAGAAGAGAACTGAGAAACTTTGTGGAACCATGAAACATGACTTATCGAGAACGTTTTAAGGAACATAGTCTGATTAACTTATTGAGGGCTTTAAGGGTGATTTTGCTGGTCTATGAGGACCTCCTTGGAGAGCAGGAACATGATTACAGAGAATTCTTCAGTTTGACAGAAAAAGATATAGCAGATTGAATATGTGACAGTTGAAGCAAGGTGTAATTGGACTACAGATATGACAATTGAAAGCAAGAGAGCATTAAGTGACTCCTTGATGTAGAAGTGCAAAATTTCAGGTCAATATTGCGAGATGTTAAAATGATTTGTGCTGTAGTATGTGGTTTCAGGCTGTCTTTGATATGTGAACAGTGGATTTCCCAAGGGGAATAATAGAATCACAAAACACTTTGGGCTAGAAGGGACCTTAAAGATGATCTAGTTTCAACCCCACTGCCATGGACAGGGACACCTTCCACTAAACCACATTCTCGAGGTCCCATCTAACCAGGACTTTCACATTTACAGGGATGGGACATGGTACACTTTTGTACAGTGTATTTAAAAGCCTTTTCTAATGGCAAGTTATGTACTTTCTAGGAACATAATTCTCCAAGGTCCATGGACCACAGACTGAAAAACTGCCATTCAATCCTAAATCAGGGGCTTGAAGCAGGAATCAGCCAAGCAAGTCCTGTGGTCTGTGGACTAGAATGGTCAGGCTAAGTAATAACCATATGTTTCCTCTAACATTGTGATCTAGGAATGTCAGCCCAAAACACAGCTCCCTCCAAAGAACACTGATGCTTTAGCCCTTACTCAGCTATTGCTCCCTGCCCTGCAAAACCCTGATGTGCAGAAGATGACTTAATGGCTTTAACCATATTGCTTACAAATTTTACAGCACTGGTGCCTGAAGCCAAATCCCTTCTTCACTACTCTGGTTTGGTGGTTTTCATTGTCTCTGTTTTCTCTGTTGTGATCACATATGAAAATGAGGCAGAAAGGTGCCAAGACAGACAGGCTTTTTATTCATTTACAATAGCCTGGATCCTGAAAGCTGAGTGGGCAATGGGTTGCAATATTAACAGATCTGCTCTGCACAGGCATTTTTCTCAGCTCCGTGCTATCCTCTTCTGGCAAAAGCATGAAAAGAATNCCTTCCTTCCTTCCTTCCCCCTTCCCTTCATTCCCTTTTACTATGTAATTTTCTAGCAAGATCAGTCCCTGAGCTGTTTCTCTGTAAGAATACACAGATATTTGCCTACTCAACTTGATACAAAATAGAGGGAAATTTTAGGACAGAATTGGGCATTTGGGCAATTTAATGACAAAGCCAACCAAAATAAAATCAAATACAACTATGTGCTGTAGTTTAAACTTTTGCTTATCACTGTCCTCATATGATTTTTCTGCTTTAAGCTTATTGCCTGGATATTAGGAAATGTCTTACTGATAGTTCTATGAATTTTTTTGTGTGTAGACGATGATGCAATCAGATATAATTTTAAACATGCAAAATATTTAAAGTAGGTAATTATTTCCTTTCATCTCAGGTTTGCCAGCTTTCACATCCAGCTACTTAACTGTGACTCCCCAGTCAGTTAAACTCATTTTGATGGATTGGATTGACACTGATATCCATTTACCTCCATTTTTACTCCAGCTTCCTTTTAGCAAACAATTATGGAACAGCAATAGCTTCCCGCTGGGCAGACAAATTCTTTCTGTCTTCCTTTAACACAGCTGTGCATTTTTCCAAGTGATGAATGCAGTAGAACCAAATCATATGGATCTATGATCTGTTCCAGCTGCTATTGGAAACAAATGATTAGAACAACAGAAACAAAGTGGAAAGAAAACTCCCTGCTTTTTTCCCTCCAAGCCAGCAAACGTTATCATTGAGCATAAGCAGCAATATGCATTTTTAAACTGAAGAAGCAAATGTGCATATAAGCAATAAGAGGCTAAGCAAATAATAAAGCAGAATGACATGACACCGTATCAAAATCCTCAACGAGTAAGTAGCACAGTTCAACCTCAAAAGCTACTGAGTAAGACGAAAATGTCTCTTTAACAGTATTAGGGGACAATTTATTATGTGTCTCCTTCGAGTGCGGCACAATGTCACTGCAGGCCCATTGCATTTGCATTATTTCCAGACAACGGCAGCAGCAGAAAAGGACACTGATTTATTTCAGAGCAGGCACAGGTGATTTTTATGTCTGTTGGGACTCTGCCAGATATGGCTTAACCCATTCAAGTCTTTTCTGCTTATACGAAGAGGTGTCTTTTTGCAACATCCTTATCTTCCAGTTCAGATTTCATTTAAGTTACTCAAGGAAAAGATTGGGGATTTTGAAGTCCTTTGCTCTTTCAAACAGTTACTAAAGCTTTGTTCAATTCAGAGAGAACGAGTGATTGGCAATAGCTTAATCTGTGTAAAATAATTCCAATGATCATTTTCACTTTTCAGCTTTTAACTTACTGTGTGACTTCCACACCTTATAGTAGCCAAAATCAAATGATTGCCTGATAATGTTATTCCCTATTGCATGTAGCTAATTTGCCAGGATCAAAAAATAACATACAAGTAAAAAAAGTCACTGTCTGGCTGTCATAATCTAGTCAAAGATGCAAACTTTTTTTCTGCTCAATTGGAGAGCCTGAGGACTGCCAGCATCCCAGTTTTCCAGCATTATAGAAGAGGAAAATCTGCCATCTTGCTGGAAGTGCCACCTTACAAAGAGAGAAATAACTGGGGCTGAGACCAAGTGCTATTGCTAATGGCAATTAGAGAGAAAGCAGAGATATTAATCCAAAGCAAGTATAGCTGGCTTCTGATAGTCCATCAATTTTATTTCTTCTATTAAGCACCAGTATTTTTTCCCCCCTCTGAACAATTGCCTGGCATTGTGTGGGCATACAGCTGTAATTCAGCTGATGACAGAAAGGGATGCAGAAAGCCAAAATGTGAATTCATGTCTTGAATGAAGTGACTCCTACATAACTGCAGCGACGTACACTGTGCCTGGCACCATGGCTGAGAAAGGGGATTTTTTTCATGACTGAGCTACAAGAATTGTTTCATCCCAAATAGGAGTAAAACTGAGTATTTTGAAATTTTCTCAGTAGAATTTTGTAAAAGTTTCCTTTTAGGTCCATGGAAAGCTACTTTCAGTGTAGCTCGATTGCCCCCCAAATGAGGCATTATGAATCTGATTGAAAGTATCAGAAGAGAACAAAGAAAAACTTCCCATGTGATACAAATTTTTAAAAAGGACAGTCTTTGGAATAGGTTATTTTATAGTCTACTGAAAGAATATTCTGGTAGATTAGCCCAGTTTTGTGAAGTTTTCATTTTCACTGCATTCAAAGCATCTGCTGGAGCTCTGCCCTGCTGGACTTAGCTCTGATCTGCCCTTCTCTCCTATTTTGTCCCTCTGGCCCTGTGACTACTGCAGGAAAAAAGAGATTGGTCAATGCACGAACAAGTGAGCACAGTTCAGTGAGTGCAGTATATGTAAATGTACACCTTTTTTTTTGTTTAATGTCATTCAGTGTGTTTTGATGCCTGTGGTGAGTCAGAGGTACTTGTAGAAGTGGAGAACATGCCCTTGTTCTAGCAAAAGCAGTCATGGGAGGCAGCTGAAACAAATAATTTTGTGCTTGTGGACTTGCTAGGAAGTGATTCTTGCACTCTGTCTTCAGAATGAATCACTGCTTTTGTCTTCCTACAGGATGAAAACAGAGCTCAATGGCTGTTGCACACTAGAGCAGCAGCATGTTCTAAGCCCAGCTCTATTGCTGGGCAGTCTTGGCAGGCTTTGGTGGACCATCCTCCCCTCAGTAATATTGTTTGCTCCTTTTAAAAGCATTTTGAAAGCTTTTAATAACATCCACTTCTGGCATGGCAGAGAGTAGTATTACAGCTCCATGATTTTGGTAGCACTGAAGAGGATCATGGGGAGCCTGGGTGTTGATGGGTCAGGCACTGTGTTAACTGCCAGGAAATCTTGATCCCAGATTTAAGGAGCTTACAATAAGAATGAGGGAAAATCACTGCAACAACAACAACAACAAAAGCAATAACTAAAAAGGGCAAAGTAGAAGAGGAAATGATCCCTGGGACTCATACAGTCCCGTAAGTTAACAATTTGCACAAACTCTGCTGAGTTTAGTTTGGCTTCTTCCTAGTCCAGCAGGCTGTCAGGCCTTGTAGCTATAAATCACATATTCTGAATAGGAATTACCTGGTGTTATGGTGAATTATAGCAGATATCTGTTCTCTTCAGCGATGTTTCAAATGGGCAGCTGAAGCCAATGTAGAAGTAATAAAAAAGTCAGTGTGTTTTGACGAAAATATAGCAATACTGCTTCTGCTTTCTAAAGAAAATAGTCTCATTATTAAGCACAATATACCTTGGTGGTAAATCATGTGGAATGAGGAAAAGACAGCTTTTTAAAAATTAAGATGTTATTTTTTCCCTTTCTTCTTTCATTGACAGTTAAAATACCCTTTAAATACCAGAGGACCTTAATGCTGCCTTTGCTGATCATGCAGTTCAGACATAGCTGAACTGAGTACTGAGAAATTTAGTAAGTCTGTACTTTTTCCTCACCTCAAGTCTAACTGATGACAAAAACAAGTAAAAATATAACACAAATTCTTACAGAAAATAGATTCAAATTAGCATATGACTTAAACTACTTAAACCTATCCTCAAAGAAGCTATAAAAAATAAATATGCCAAAGTGCTTCCTAAATAACTTAAATCAGTTTTTAAAGAAAAATATGCATTTCAAGGGTGATGGCTAAGGAATGAGCATTCATGACTGCTGTGCCTTATGCTCATCACAGAGGTATTGGGGTACAGAGATATTAACAAGCAGCATCATCAGATGTCCCCTGGAAAAATGGCTGTTCCTGATGAGAGTAGGGCAGCCATCCAGCTGCTCATCAGTCTTTCCCAGCCCATGTGCCTGATCCATGGGAAGGGAATATGACCATCCACCAGCTACACAAGGTGGGTTGTTTGACTTTTTAGCTGCCACCGGAGGTAACTCCAGGTCAGCTTTTGCCTCAAGTGAGTGCCATGATGCAGACACAGATCCTTTTTGTTTGAGGCATCCAGACTCCTCAAAGGGTCTTCACAGGCCTGGCAAACACCATCTCTAATGTTGGTTTAATTTGACTTTTTCTCTTCCTCTCTTGTGCCTACATAACTTGCTCTGCTGTCTTTCAGCTTAAGCCTTGCAAAAATAGCTGCCAATAAGAGTGTTATCTGGGAATCATGATGTGTACATCTCCTGATAAACTACCTCCTTTTGTGCATTGTTCTTTATACTACATTTGCTTTTGGTACTGAGAGTGATATTGGGTCCATCTGGCAGTACATACCCAGATCCTGATCTGTGAGGACAGGCAGGGCTCTAGGAGGTGGCCTCTAATTGGCCCGGTACATCTGATACCAAATTAATGAGAGACAGATAGATTTAGAAACAATGACACACCAATGCTTTAACTGACATTACCAAGCACAATTGTGGCCTTAATGACATGTATTTAGTCAAACTGATGCAAATACACAAGTAGAAGGGGATAAAGCATGAGTGCCATATTTAAAATTAGATTATGGTTGCACCTGTAGAAGGCTGCAAAAAAATAGATTCCTTAGTGCATCACACCTTTCCAACACATTAATTCCTTTATAAACCTCTTCTGTATCACACTTTTACTGCACTCACCATACACAATCTAGCGGCAGCAGCCAAATTCTTCTTCCAAACAACAGAGCAGAAGTTTGGTTGCACAACTGCTTTTTATAATAGAGCAAAAACATCTCACACATAATTAACTGTAACTCGGGCCTCCAGGCCAGAGCTGAAATGGGGGAAGTGATGCTATCAAGAGCACCTTAATCCATTTTCTAGGAGCCATTAGGACATCCTTTTCAGAAACAGGTGACTGGTGTGGGGCACAGTAAAACATCCCAGCAGGCCCTTATTTGATGTGGTTGGAGGTGACTGCAGCTTTCTGCATCCACGCCCTGTTCATGAGCACTCCTTGCTCTGATGAGCGCTTGGGTGGCTCAGTGGGAGATTCAGGGGATTCAGGGAATCCCCTGGCTGAGGGTGACATTCACCCCACAGCCTCTGCTGGCTCTGCTGTGGGGTAACAGCTTTCATTACATGGGGTCATGAGCGGGTGGGACTTTCACACCTTGAAGAGCTCCAGCCTTTTCCAAAGGTGAGATTTCTGCCATGAGATCAGCCACTTCCAAAATCATCTTTGACTCTTGAAAGCCAAAACTTCATAGATTTTCAGATGTGATTAAAAAAGATAATAGCTGTTTTTTCACTTCTTACTCCAAACATGTCACTTCTGTTTTTAAGATGTCCAAACTAATAGTTAAATCTCTAAAGCACTAGTATCCACTGCTGTTAAGAGTACATTAAATCTTCAACCCTGTTGTTTATTTTCAAAGGTATATTCTGGTGACACATGTTGAATTGAATTTTATTACTGGGTTGAACCAAGGCATTTAATGTTCAGAAAATTATAAGGATTACCTAGGAGCAATCACCAGAGGTATGTTTTCTTGAAAAATATAGAGACACGAAACCTAGTACTAGTCTTAAAAATCTGTTTTTAAGAAAGAAAATAAATCTGGAGGAAAAAAGATTCTGAATTTGCAAGTTTTCCAAAATTACTCTGTTGTTACTATTATTCGTCAGGTCCCTCAAACATTCCCTGATCTCATGCAAAATCATTCCTGCCTACGTCAAAAGACACATGACCAAAATGGGCACCTAAAAGTCAGGGGAGGGTGCTATAGACATCAGTCTGTGCCAGCCCAGCTCATCACTTGTCTATTCAGTTCCCTTTGCTCAGGCCTTGGCTCCCCTCTTAGCACTACCGTGGCCTCAGCAGGGTCAGGGGTGAGCTCAGCTGCAGTAAGAAGGAGTCACACAGTTTCTGGCTAAGTAAGACAGAGAAAATAAAGTCATTTTCATGGCTGGTGGCAACATGCTCACCTACTGCATACACTCTGTTGGGGTAACAATGTGAGCTGTCATATGGAAAAGCAAACCCACCCATTTATAACCTGAGAACTGGTAATGTGCACAGTCTCAGCAGAGCAGCAGCAGCAGTAGGAACCAGCCCTTGCACATCCGATAGGTAATGACTAAGCAGTTTGACCTAATTTTTGTTTATCACCTAAAAGGAAATTTTTTAGGAGGGAAGATTGTTATACAAGTCTGTATGTAAGCCTGTTTTTATACAGATATACAAATTCATATATATATAGTAACATCTAATTAAAGGAAATAATAACTTTTTGTTTATTTTGAAGCGTGAAATTCATAGATGTTATTTTTGTGGATATTGTTCGATAGTATTCTACTGGATGCAAAAGCAGAAAAATCTACTCACAGATATTCAATTTAGGCAATAAAGATCCAAAAAACTGATGAAATCAAGCAGCAATAACAGGCCAGTTAGTTTTGTTGTATGTCTTTGATATGAAGTGAACTGGTTAAAAATGTTCTTGCAAATGATCACTGGACCTTAAAGGAAATGTTTGATGCATAGGCTCAAGGCTTTTGGGTTCTGCTTCACATTTTAGGCGTGGAAAGACTACTCTGTCTTCTGCACTAAGAAAATTCAAACAATGAGAGAGAAGGTTGTAGGACTACATGTTATATTTGTAGATATGTTCTTCTATTTGCTTCCTTAGTTTAATGGACTTAACCATGCATGGCAAATATCATTGGGCACAGAGGATGCTAGTTCTAAAGATGTGCCCTAACTCTGTACAGTCCAAATCCCTGCTTTATGGACTCCTTTTCCCAGAACCATGCAACGATTTCAGCTAAAAACCCCAACCAACCAACCAGTGACTCCCTCTGACATTACAGGATCCCAATAAGCTCGACTTTGACGTCCAAGTCACCACCACACCAAGATGTCATCTCCAAGGCAGTCTGGAAAGGCTGTGTATGTATGGCACAGGAAATTCTTCAGTGGATAAGTGTGGGTAGGAGAGTGGGTGATGAATTACCCAATTTTCTGGTCAGCAGGTTTTTTTTTTGCTCCTGTATAGGCATAGGACAGAGATCTGTGTTGCTCATAATTTGTGCATTTCTTCCATATTTTTGAGCTCATATGGCTCTTCAAAGGTTCTGTACACATGGACTGAGATGCAGTTGTTCACATCTGGGATCACATGCAAGGTTTTGTTTTTCACCAGCTATCAAGAAGTTGGGGGAAAAAAACCCCATGATTTGGGAAGTGCCAAACCGTTCTCCAACTTCCTTCAACTTTTCTGACTTGTAGAAGATAACAAACTAAGAAAATGTGATTTTTTAAATAACTTTTTTGGGGTGACATTTTCAAAATGCTCTTATTTCTCTTGAATTGCAATGATTTCTCATTAAGAAATGTTCTTAAATTTTATTAGAAAAGCTGCTTGCTACCCGAATGAATTTGGATTGGAAGATGGCTGGGAAAAAAATTACTTCTGTTATAGCTTCAGAGGTGCTAGTGAGCTAAAAATATTTGCACAGTGGTAGTGATCAGACCAAGGTGGTTTATTCTCAAGGAAGCTGTGGAAAACCCTTGCAATAGGCCAATGTGAAACAATCTGCACTCTCATCCCTGTGCTACAAAAATGAAGACACAAAGAACTTCTCTGCTCCTAAAGAAGAGATTAGCTTCATCCTAAAACCAGGCCATTCAACAGCCTTTCCAAAATTTGCTACTCCTCAGTCTTATGAAATTCCAATTATTATTGTTAGTCATATAAATAAATGTCCAAGCAAGTGGTGCTTTTACATTTTAGGCCTCAAGGCAGACCTGCAAACTTGGATCCCACGGTTTGATTGCCCATGGTATGAAAAGAGGTAGTTCTCTGGATGGTTTTGAATATCCTGCCTTTTAATTTAGCTGAGTGCCCTTTGTTATTTTCCTTTCTTATTCACATGCTCATTTCAATCTCTTTTCACATGAAAGGTTTTCCATGCCTTTTTTTTGTCACCTCCCTTTCCTGAAAATAAATTTGTCTTTACCAGCATTTGCAAATTATCCCAGTCAAAGGCAGTTTTATTCTCATGGCTTTGTTTTGACTGTTTATTTCCAAGAGAGATATTTTCTTCCAAGATTATCCTTCTGTGCCTAAAATCTTTAGGCAAAACAGAACCTTTGTAGCAACTGTTGTATGTCTCCTTTACTCCTGTAACAGTTGTGGCTGCTTCTGGCAGGGCTTATTTTGGCATCTTTATCCTTTGAATGTGAGACTAACTCAAGGAAACCTGCCTTTTTCTCAGCTGGGTAAACATACCTCTCATGAGACTTAGCAAAAGCACAACACAGAGCTGTGGTTTGTTCTAATTCCTACAAATAAAATAGCGTAGCGGTTTCAATGCAGGTTTAATTTATTTAGTTGGAAAACACAGTTTTGTCCCTGTTTGTGATAATATCAGTATTATTATTGATTCAAGCATCCTTAATTTGCACTGGGAAGTGCTGAAGTGCTGTGGTGAAAGCGTGCATAGAAAATGTGCAGACAGACAGATAGCTTCCATGGGCAGCTGGTTTCTGAAGAAAGAATTGGCCATTTTTGGAGCTGTTTGCTTGTATGACAGATAACATTGCCATCATATTTTCTCAGCTGTGCTTAAGCAAAGGAAACCACTGGTCTTTGCCTTATGGACATTAATTTCCTCCATTAGCCCATCTCCTGATTCTTCCTGGTGGTGAATGGTATCACCAATTGTTTTAAATTTAGTTCAACTCAAAGTAACAGGACAGAAATTTTTATGTGTTTCCTTTCATTCTTTAGCCTGGAACTGCTTCCTCGTGTGTTTGCATATTCCTGTTAACCATAAGCACCACTCTACTGCTTGCTTATTTTACACAATATTCACATTGGAGGACTATTTTTTGGGTAAAATTCCCTCTTAGACAGAAAGAGCAATGCACAGGAAAGCCAGCACATCACCTGAAGTGTTGTCTCACAGGTCATGCAGTTGGTCACCTTTTGGTGTTAATTTCTATAACCCCCTGACTTGTCTATCTTGATGACCTAGGAGCTCCCTTTTAGCCTTCACCTGAACAGTTCTGTCATATTTAACCTACAGTTGACAATTTCTGGCAAATGCAGATTTTAATCCCAGAAGGCACCTTTTCAATATAATTTAATCTGATTGTGCGATCTGCTCTTTGCCAAAGACTTTGATGTGAATTCTGCAAAATTTTTGAACTCCATGGAAAACAATCCCATTGAAACCTCCCTCCCATGATTTTGAATTGAACTGAAAAGCAGATGAAGCTTAGATTCAGTGCTAAAAGACTAAACAAGAGGCTCCCAGAATCTGGGGGTGAGAACACCTTGGCTTTGTAGGATAACATAAGTGGTTTAAGAAACGAGTGCCTTGCACCTCCCTCTTGGATAAACTGGCAGCCACTCGAAACAAAAGATACATTTTGGGGTTGGTTGCTGTTCTTCACATTAAGCTGTGTGTGGTTCAGAGGAAGGGCTGTGGCTTTCTGTCTTTGCCTGTTTATGTACAGCATACATAGCAGTATCTATAGGTGTAGACAACTATAAGGTACTAATAAAGTTGATGGTAAAAATAACATATTTATGGTTCTATGTCCCAGTTTTCAATGCACCCTAAAATAATCCTCTTCTGGGAAAAATAATTAAAAACTCTGGAGGGGATGTGATTTCTCTGTTAAAATGATGTTACCTCCACTGACTAATCACTCAGAGGTTTGTGTCGGTACTCTTGTCTCACGCTGTTGTTTTCCTCTGAAGGTTTTTTGTGGGCTCAGATTATACAGTGAAACTTCTGTTTTAACAAGTTGCTGCACCTTTGCCCAAGGTTGTGATTGAATATGTGAGCAGTCACTGTAGTTCAACTGACATTTGGGAACTTATTATGCCGTGTTGACTTGATCCTGAATTTGCATTTTGGAGGATTTATTCAACTCAAATACTCATTTTTGTGGTGCCAAACTAAATCAAAAGCTCCAAATTTCACTCGAGAAGAAAAATCCAAATCTATGCAAATTCCAGCACAAATTGATAGTGCTAGGCAGTAAGTAGGAATGCTTTTAAAAGCTGTGAAGGTTTTAGTGTAACTGTTGGGAAACAATGCCTGAAAGTCAAGCTTGTATAGAATTGGGAGATAAGAAATTTTATTGGAATTTTATGTTATGTGGCATATATTTCACAGCAGTTCTGTGCCATCCTGTTTCTGTCTACCAAAGACAGTTTCAATTATTTCCTTGGTGTACTGAAATGCTTGTGATGGGACCAGGGCATGAAAGAATTTCTAAAGCATCTTTGCTGCTGGTCATTGCTGACAGAATGTCTCTGATGTGATCTGGTCAGTCAGTTTTAATACTCTCTATGAGCATGAAATATTTTTAAGAGATTATGTGGTTTTTCTTCCACCAGTGACACCTTTGAAATAGCTACTGTTTTACCTAAAAAGATGATCATCACTAACCTTTGTAGCTCCTTACTATTGTAAGTGATGACTCTCAACAATATGGAACAAACAAAAACACAAATCCAGGATGTTATCTGCTTGATCAAGAGCCCTAATTGCCTCACAGCCTTTGGCTTAGCCAAGGAAGTGTCATAAAAAATCTACTGTGACAGCACAGGCCATAGCTAGAACTATAAATATTTTCAGAACCAGCACTGCAATTATTTCTGGCTACTAAATACTCTTCCCCCCAAAGAAAGAGAATATGTTTTTAAAAAAGGAGTAATTATAAGTGTTAACATTCTGATGTCAGATCTCCATCATTAGAACAGGCCATATAGACATAAAACAGAAGGGTTAGACTGGGAAGGTGGGAGTAGTTTTCAGCTGCAAGGCTAGAACAGACATGGTCCTTCCCCCAGGCAGTCTGGGGTGAGGCTGCAGCATCCTTTGGCTCCTTCCCCCATCAATCTGCCCCTGAGAGATAATATTTTCCCTTCCCCCAAAGCACTTTTAATCTGAAAAGTGAGTGGGTGACGCAGGAGTTGAAGGTGGAGGGCAGATGAATTAATACTGGCAAGGGCATGTTTTCACATATGCTAACATATGTGTACAATTTGTAGGTGTAATACGTCAATCTCTGCCTAGTGGGACAGAGGGTTTTAAAGGCATTATGGCTGAGACAGAGCACAAAGGTGGAGATTGTACAGTGAGTCTACATTCCAACACATCTTGTAGAATCTATTATTAGATTTCTCTCTTGCCTAAAAGTGTTAAAAATAAAATGGTGCTGCCTGGTACAGAATGGGGTGCAGTAAAAGATTGTTTTTTTACACACCCCATTCTCATTTTTTTGATCTAAATTTGGTTTTTTACACACCCCATTCTCATGTAAGAGTGGACTCTTACCCTACAAAGAGAAATGTGAGGGGTTTTAAAGTTTAATGTGTTTTGATCTCTCATGCAATCCAGTTCTTGAAGGGTGAATAGGGAAAATTCATGTTCTGTAAAGCCACTTGCTCACACACTTGCTATGTGTGAGGAAAACAGCATTGCACCACATTGTGACATGAAGGTGTCTGGACCAGGCAGGTATCCACAAAGGGCTGCCACAGCTTCTTGATGACATGAAATACATGGGAGCTCAAAGTGTCCATCAGCTGATGTAAATCACGAGAACTTCTCTGGCTTTACTATAAAGTTAACTTGATTTCAGTGAAGACTTTTTCATTTGTGTTCGCAGTATTCATTAGATGCCAATATCTGATGAATAACAGTAAAAAATCCTTGCTGGACCTCAGGCAACAAAAGATGAGAGCACACAAACACTGATAAGATCCACCTCAGCACTTAGAAAGTATTTTGAAAAATTAGAAAAGAAATCACAAAGTATGGAGGCTGGAAAACTCTCAGAATGTGTTTACAGGCTCCTTCAATTCAACGCAATTTCATTACATTGCCAAAATTAAATACTGTCTTCAGCTCCAGTCTTGGCTTCTTATTTACTGCCAGCTTGATCTCCTTGGTGAATTTTATTGCTCCTAACCATCATGATCTTTTAACATAAGATCCAATACAGGTTGCAAAGAAAGGAATAATGTAGGAACTGAGCAAACGGGGACTTAAAGATCATGTGACTCTGTCAAATGTTACACCTATTCCATTAAATACATAGTATATGTACATACTCAGATGCTTATGTATAAAATAATGGGATTATGTGTTGTTAACTACCAAGAAAAAGAAGCACAGATGTAATGGGTAAGTGATGTTCTTTATCAAAATAAGAATCTGAAGAGGACAGTGGTTTGCCCTCGAGCCCTCCTTCAAACACAGTACCAAGAATGGCACCCAGCTGTTCCCTGCTCTGCCACTGACAAGTGGCACAGAGGTGGTTTAGATTTGAGAAAAGCCATACCACTGTGGCACGTGGGGAGAACTGAGTGAGCTCTCTTTCATCCAAAACATTGGATCGGTTTGGATTAAGCCTCTGAGACGCTATATAACAACAAAATGCTCCAATACTCCTTACTGTGTTGAACCTCTTCCCTTCCATGACCTTTTTTTGGTACTCTATTGTAGTTTCTGACGGATGAGAACTGTAATTACTCTGTGTATATGGTGTCTAGCACAACAGGGCCCTGACCCTAGCTGGATCCTTTGAGCTGAAGTCCATGTTTCTTAGAGGATCTCTTTAATAAAATGCTAGGATGTAATAAGGCCAAATGCCCCAAATGTCACTTGTTCCTCAACCTTTGGAAGATCACACTGAGCCCAGCTCATTAAATGAAAAAAAATCATCAAAACCACCCTCATGAAATTAAGAAGAATTCAAAATACTTTGAAGCATTTTGAAATAGGTTGTTCATGTGAAAATGTGCCAGTTGCTTCTGCATGTCTTGACTCGATATATCACACTGGTAAGAAAAGTGCTCACACAAGGAGGAAGAGTTGTAGTGAATGAAAGCCATATGGCTGAATCCTTCAGAAAATATCCTCCAGTGCATCAATAGGAAAGTGGGAGTTAACCTGGCTTGGGCAGAGAACATGTTCTGATATTATAACAGGATGGCTAGTGATATTTAATCTCTTTCTTTCCCCATGTCAGCACTACTCCCTCAACAACTTCATTGCCTCTGATTAACAGCAACCCACTTTAATCGGATAGTGTTGATGAGCCCCTCTGACATACATAGGTGTAGCTCCAAATAGCAGTGAGTATGTTACTGTTCCTTTTCCATTACACAATAAGAATTGTGTGCATAATTGAGCTTAGGAGAGTGTCGTTCTAGGTACTAGAAATGTCATGTAGTAGAAGATAATTCTCTGTCCTGGAGGACAGACCTAGCTGAGAAAGCTCAAACAGAAGCATTTTTTCAAATGTTAGAGAGGAAAGAGAAGATATGGAGATAGATCTTTGAAACCTCACTTGTGTCCTTTGCACGCAGTTCATAGCTTGCAGACAGTGAAGTCTTCTGCAGGTGCTTTGAGATGCTTCAAAGAGAGTCTGTGGAGGAGGGCCAGTGAAAACCCTCACATTGCAGGTTTGAAAGGGAGGGCACTATTGGAGGGACTATTACAGTGTGAGCCACCTGATAGCAATCTTAGAAGATATACTTTGGGATGATAGGTACCAGCAATCGGGTCGTGCAAGAGCATATAATTATTGTGTAATAATTTCCCATTTGTCATATAAGGTTACATGCTTTCATAAGGTGTGGAGTTGCTTTTTACAGCAACCACATAGCCTGGGGCACCTGATCCCGAGTGAAATTGCTGCACTGTAGAATACAGTGATCTCTGTGTAGACAAATGCTTCATTTCTGTTACCATGCAATGATCTTTTTTATTGTCTATGTATCTTAGGTCTCAGAAGGCTCATGAAGATGCTAATTTTGCCCTTTCATTCTGCAAGTGAACTCAAGCAGTTAGGAGAAAATTCGTGTGTCTCATATTTAGATATTTTAGAATTTTGCCGATTGTAACTTGTGGAAGATGGTAGTTCAAAGTTCTGCAAGTATGCAAGTAGTAGACCAATTAAGTGGTCTTTGATTGAGCCATGATACTCTTTTCTCCATTTAGTTTTTTTGTTTGTTTGTTTGTTTTGTTTTGTTTGTTTTTGGGGGTTTTTTTGTTGGTTTTTTTTTTGTTTTGTTTTGTTTTGTTTTGTTTTTTGTTGTTGTTTGTTTGGTTTTGGTTTTGGTTTTTTTTGTTTGTTTTTTTTTTTTTTTTTTTGTTTTTTTTTTTTTTTTTTTTTTTTTTTTTTTTTTTTTTGGGGTTTTTTTGTTGCTATTGGTTGTTTGGTATTTTTTTCTGGAAAAGACAACAGATATTACAAATCATCAAGATCTGCCTGGGTAACTGAGCAGCCAACACTTTAAGAAACAAGCTGAAATAAATGCCATGTCCATCTGAAGGTGGTGGACTGAAAAAGTGGCTTTCCAGACTATATGCAACCTCAACATATGTTTTGTGCAGGCCTCTTGTTAAAAGCAATTCCCATTAAGAACTCTACACTACTATCAGATTTGAGTGAAGCTGGACAAAATCATAGAATCATAGAATTGTCATCAAAATGCATTCAAAAAGTTAGCATAATCCTTGTTTCCCAGCAAAAAACAGGAAAAGCAAAAATATCTAAATTGTATGTGAAGTTTTCTCCAGTTTTCTTGAAAAACTCGTACCAAATCAAATGTTTCAATAAAGGAAGAGGATTAAAGAAGGTGTTTAGGAAGAAGGACTTGGTTACTCACACGGGCAGCTGATTCAGCCTTAGGACATCAGAGAACTCATAAACAGCTCCTGATGCCAAAACCAAACCTGTGATCTTCCTGCTCTATTTCTACTCAATGTAGAACCTTCCACTGCTGTTACTACTTTGCTGTACTCCTCTGCCTCAACAGGGCAGCTGTCATTTGTCCACTTGGTGACATTTCAATTTTCTCTTCAAGGCCAGGATGCTGAAATTCTGCAGGAGGTAAGAATCTCACATTTTTAAATATGGTTCAGGTTTTTGGTTTGGGGTTTTCTATGGAAAAGAGCTTGACAATATAGCTCAAATCAATCCTAAAACTTAAAATACACATAGCAAGGTAAAAGGCTCTTAAATGCTCTTGGTGTTGAAGAAGTTATCATTTTCAGCTGGCAATACTGAAACTGAAAGTTCAAAACACCTGATTTGCTGGTGTTATGGACTTGCTGACTGAGAATCTTGGGACGTACAGTTTTGGATAACAAAGTAGAAATCAACAGAAATGCATTTTTACTGTCATCTGCTGACATACTTTCTGGTTTGCCTAAACAGAACAAATGAAGAACAAAGAAATTCTAAAGCCATTATGCTTCTCAGCTTTGAAAGAGTGCAGTAAATATTGGACAATCTATTTTTCCTAGATCCATCTGGCCTATAATCCGAACGCCATGGAATGCTGTGTCCAAACACTTTGGCTTCAATGGACTTTGTTCCTTGAGTCTCACCCTTTCTGTTCCTGTCCAATATGGCCCTACAGGTCACATCTTTGCTATGCTCTGCTGCTAGAACTGCCTTTGCCTTGTCTGTTTATATTGCCATTTATTTTCAAAAGGCTACAGCTTTTCCGTGTTTGTATGTAGGCTGTCAGCTGGGCTTTGAACTGGTGCTGCAATAGTTAGTGGTGTTATCTTGAAGATTCTTTCTAACATAAAAGTATATGCAAAAGAGATATTTGTTCCTTTTTTAATATAAAAAGTAAACGTAAAACTCTTATGACATTGGATAACTGTCACTGGAATGTAATTTGGATAAAACACCCTAAGGTGAAACTTTCATCTGAATTAGAGGTGAGTCTGAACTTATTAGGAACAGTATCACATTTTTGAGAGGTTCACATTTGCATCCATGAGCCTATCTGTGATCTTTAGAGTCTGCACATTTTGGCTGGGGACTTTCCAGGAAAGAGGCATTGCTCCTCCCACTGTAAATTTTGCAGGAAAAGTCTTGCTCTTGAGACTTTGGAGGGAAGGTCTATCCAAATCACACAGAATTTGGGCTGGATCTTATTCTGTAGGCAAATGGAAGTGTTGAAAGCTCAGTTGGGTATGTCTGCATGCACTTCCATCATACTTTTGATTAGAATGAGATATAACCTGAGAGTTTGGCCTGTCATAGCCTGTGGTTTCTAGTCTAGCAAGTCACACCTCTGTGCAATGCAGACACATATCCCTACAAGGAGAACACCACTGCGGTTCAGCACTGCTGAGTTTCCCTCTGGGCACAAGCAAATGAAGGTGAATCACAGTTTCACACCGACTTGAAATGTGCTAACAAACCTTTCCAGACAATGGGCTAGCTTCTTTGCAAATAGCTTCTTCTAGTTCTATGTGTCCAGTGTAGCACAGACCCCCAAAGTTCCTTGTGTATTTTCATCTGGTGCTCTGCTCTCCATTCTGGGAACTCTTCCTCGTGCTGAATCTCACCTGAGCTTGCAGAAAAGGTGTCTAATAAGAAAAAGGTAGGCTTTGCAATGACAACAAATTTCTTTTGGTTGCAGGATAATCAGCTAAAGGTATTGTTGATACACAAGATCCATACTAAAAACAATGAACTCCACAAAGAGAGAAACAGTGAGGAAGCATCATGCCACCTTATCACATCGTGAAGCAAGAGACTATATTAAGAGTAAAAACAGCTGTTCTTCCATTTATTTTCAGCAAATTTGTGTACGCATTTCTGTGTATTTTCTGGTATGTTTAATTATTCCTGTGCAGCTGTCATGGGAAGGAAGTGGCATTTAGTGCTAACTGTCTGAGACATATAATAAGGATTACAAATAAATTAATTCCTCCAACTTTGCCAAGCCAAAGTCTAAAAAGGTGTTCATTCTGTAGTGAATGTTATACTCTGTATCAAATAAATCTTTCAGAGCCCCCTATCCCTAAGGAAGTCAAGATTGTCATGATACACTTTTCTTTCATTATCTTCAAACAGAGCAACTAAATACATAAAGGCGTAATGCCGACTCATTAAACAAAAGGATGCTTATTTCCACAGTCACTGTTCTGTGCAAATTGAATGAGTTAACATAAAAATAATTTAAGTAACTCAGTCTTCATCAGACAGGAATATTTTGCAGACATGCACAAGTTTGGCAACACTAAATCTGGGGCAGAGCAAGAAGCAGAAAATAATTATACAGATGACAGAATTTAAAAACAAAAGAAGGGGGTCCTGATAGTTCTTGTGAGGACAATCTGGAAAAATCTGTCTGTAACATCTGGAGCACTGGAAAAGTATTTTTTTGTCTATTCTGGAAAAGAAAGAAAACAGAGACAATTAGCACTGAACTAAAATATGACATTTCCAAGACAAGAGCAGATACACCAATGATGATTGCATTTGGCTTTTTCCTCGTCAAAACTCAGATTTTATAAAGTCAGCCATAATATTGCCATTTAATGGTTCAAGACAGTTTTATCTCCTCATTAGCTGATGGCACACTGCAAATTGCTTCAACCTATTTGTATGGGGGAGAGGGAGATGGGGTCTTTTCTCATCAGTCATTTTGGCATACAGAAGTTGTGACTTCCTTGGAGCCAGTTGCAGTAAAGCAAGAGCACAGAGATAATGAAGACAGCTGCTTCTGATCTGTGAATCAGATTCCTGGTCTCCAGATCTCTGCTTAACACTCCATCCTTCAGAGAGCTGAGCTCTGCCTCCTACAGCAGGCACATCATGCACATCACTGATTGTGGGGTGGTCTGTGTGTGTTATGTGTCTTCTCTCTCATTTGCTGCAATATTGCTACACATCCACGTGTAAAACAAGCTCCTTGCTTCCTCTGCCTGGTCACTGGTTTACATACCTTAAAGATATCTTAATATCTATAATTCCCAAGGTGAAAATAAGAAAACAGCCACTTATTCTCAGATATAGAAGAATTGTTAAGATGTCTATTGCATTGCATCAAATTAACTCGTATCTGGGATGAAATATCCAGGAAAAGGTCCACAGATTTAAACAAAACCCTGTCAAAATGAAGAAGGCTTGAGAAATCATAAGTCCTGATGGAAGTAAAACCTAGCTGTCTGGAAAGCATGAGAGAAAGACATTGGTGTAGAGGTAACTTAGGGCACAGAAAGAGGCTTTAGAGAAAGGGAATTATTCTACATCAAAATTCTAAAATGGAATAAAAAAAAAAAACTCCTCCAGATTTTAGGGTAATATTATTTTCTTATTCTAATAAAAAACCTAGTTCACTATAAGCAGAAAGTGAAAAATTCTGTGTACTTTTAAATTTTTTTATAAACCAAAGATTTGTGCAGAGGTGAAACAGAAGTCAATATGGCAGGCATTTACAAAGCAGCCACATCAGCGATAGAATATTTTACTACAGCTTTATTAAATTAGTATTATCATGCTTTTAAGAAATAGTATAGAACTATATATAGGTTTGTGTTGGAAAAGATCTTAAAGACCATCTAGTTCTAACTTCCCTGCTGCAGGCATCAATGTCTACTGGACCAGGTTGTTGAAAACCCCATCCAAACTGGCCTCAAATTCTTCCAGGGGTGGGGTATCCACAACTACTTTGGGCAGCCTGTTCCAGAGCCCCAACACCTCTGGGTAAAGAATTTCTTCATAATATCTAATATAAATCCTCTCTCTTCCACTTTGAAACCATTACCCCTTGTCTATTACCACATACCCTTGTAAAAAGTAGACACATATAAGCAGATAATCAGCTTTTGTTTTCTCATTGTAAAGCTGAGAAAACTTGTAGAGACCAAATAAAATTTGGATTTTTTTTGTGAGAGCATCTCAGCATTTTTGTATAGGTAGTACCCATTGCCAGGTTCAGGTTTTTTTTTAATTAATTCCCTTTTGTTTAAGGATTGTGACACTTTACTTTCCAGGAACAGTTTAGCAGCTGATTTTTACTGGCAGAGACATTTTTGAAAGTCAGTTTTGCATTTGGGCATATCTGAGGAACCCAAATTTAAAATTTGCACATATGCCAAGGGGTTATTGTACACATGTTCAATCAGGGAAAAAGCAGAGTCCTGTCAGATTTATCTGACTGACCCAGTTCTTACCCATGCAGCTCCACTGTATGTTGGGATTTTCTCAGCAAACTGCCGCAGATCTCCTGAGACTGCATTTTCTGCCAGGTCAGACTATTTGGAAATTCCTTGGAGTGTTTATTTTCCAAGGCATAATTACAGACTATTAGCTGTGCTTGCTCTACACCCATACACACAGATGTGTGTAACTGTGTTATGCAAATGTTGACCGTAACACGAATCACGTACTTTGCTTCGTGCCTATTTGCATTTCCTGGTAGCTTCAAAAACTCTGATTTAGAGATGGGCCTCCAACTGGCACCCTTGCTGTGGACCTACCTCCTGCCTCCAATCCCATCAGAAATTTGGAGGGAGTTTAGATGCTTTTCCAAATGATGGAGGCTGGCCCCAGTGCTGATTGGACTTCTCATTTGCTTTCATTATCTGATGGGTGACAAGCCTGAACGGCTCACTGTGTGTAACTAAATCCACCACAGGAGCTCACAAATCCCAGCCTTTTGGAAGTGGAAGCTTCCTTTGGCTGCAGTTCAAGCTTTCCTGTCAGGACATTTCAAACACTCCCATCACAGGAGTTATTGCTCATATGGAAACAGGTATGTTAACACATTCTTGGCAAACTACCAAGCAATGGAGCACAGGACTCAGTGAAGTTATGGATGGACTTGTGTTCAGTTTGTTTTTTTTTTTTTTCAAAACTCCTTTTAACAATGGGTGATCAGTAGGTATTAAGCACATTTTATGTCTTGCACATTTCACGGGTTTATACATGGAAGGTTATATTATGGATTGATCACATACATACTGGTGATGATGAACATGGGGAGCAGTGATTTCAAAGCAAAGGGCTTTTCAGTCCAGCATTCAAATGTTTGATGGGATTTGAAGCCTGAATGTTGAAGCTAGACAAATTTAAAACTTAAAATGAACACGTTTCTAAGAGTGATGGTAATTTAATAAGAGAAAAAGCTTCCTAAGATTGCTGTGGATAGTCCATCATTAGGAAGCTTTTAATTAAAATAGGAGATAGAGAATCACAGAATCATTGAATGGTTTGGGTTGAAAGAAACCTTAAAAATCATCTAGTTCTAACCCCAATGTCATGGGCAGGGAATCTGCCACTAGACCAGGTTATTTAGAGCAGTCTGGTCCTGAACACTTCCAGGAATGGGGAGTCCACAACCTCTCTGGGCAACCGGTTCCAGTCCCTCACCATCCTCATAGTAAAGCATTTCCTCTTAATATCTAGTCTAAACCTGCCCTTTTTATACTTGAGGACATTGCCCCTTTTCCTATTACTGAGAGCCCTTGTGAAAAGTCTCTCTTCCCTCTTCTTGTAAATCCCCTTTGACACAGCTCATTAGTTTATTCCTCCTGTATTGGAAGGACTGAAGCAGGTAAATGGGCTGCTTCAAGAACATGACAAAAAATGCTGATCTAGCAGTAGCTCTGATTTTCTTCTATTTAGAGGAATACTCCTGGGAACTTTTAAGTGATTTGAAAATAATGATAAAGATTTTAAGCAGTTGTGAACAGCTCTACTTCCACAACTGGACATCAAGCAAAAATTAGTCTAGAGAAGTCCTATGCTGTGTAAAGGGTCTGTTCATGTGATTGCAGATAGACTCTTGTGTCCTTAGAAACTAGAATTTACAAATTTGTCAGAGCATGAAACCTAGAATTTTGTTTCATTATTTTATTCCTTTTTGTTCATGATTTTGACTATGACATGTCTGTTCTGGTGAAGAACAAAAACATGTAACATGTAAGGAGCTGGAGGTGTTAGTCAGCTTTCAGGACTGGGAACCTACTCAAGGTTTATTTACTATATTTAGTTACATATTCTTTGTTTCTACATGAATGACAGCACAGCATATAAGTGTGAGCATCTCTACCTACTATTATTACAAAGTTCTTCAGTTCTGGCAGTTCTAAAATTATCTATAATGATCTTTTGGTGCTTTAAACCTTGTTTTCTCCCTCATGTGGTTAATCCTCTATTTCTGCATGAAAATTTTGGCACCTTTCTGTTGAGAAAATCCCATTTGAATGAGATGATATGCTATTACTGCATAGGTGGAGTAGTAAATGATAATAGAACAGTGTAGTCCCTATCAAGGCATGTTAAATGCACTGAGAGATCATCATCAAACACAAACTCAAATAGTAAATGAGACCAGTAGTAAGTGGAGCCACCTCATGTATGTTGCAGCATTGAAACAGGTGCTGCACAAAGAGAGAACAAAGGGGCCTGTCCCCACCCTTAAAAAATGATTGTTTCAAGGAAATAGGTTAAAAGAAAATGTCAAAACAGCATTTTCCCCCATTAATTTAAGTCTTTTGAATGTTCCAGAAGTCAGACAGAGTCACAGACCAACGCATGAAATACTCGAGGGACCAGTTTGCCTCAGGAACCATCACCGTGTGTCAGGACTATCTACTTCTAGCTACTTGACATAAAAAATAATGCAGAGCAGATGACTGAAATGGTTGTAAAATATCAAAATTACTACCTAAGGTGTTTTTAATGTTTTTATTTCAAAGGATGTCGTTTCTGTGTGGAGACTACTGAAGTCCTCTTTGAAGCCTGCTCCAGACTTGTGACAACAGAGGTAATTTTGTTGTAGCTGAGCATTGAAACATATTTAACTTTTTAAACAATATTTTCCTGCAGGTTCAGGAAGAGTGACAGGAGGAAGAAGCACAGGAAGGTCTGGGCTTGCCTCCTCTGTCCCCAGGGAGTTTCAGGCAGTAGGTGGGCTGAGTGGCTGACTGCAAAGAAAGCCTTGGGATATTTGGATCCTCCTTGGATTGCACCAGGTCATTAGGTCCTGGTGAATCTTGGAGAGCTGTATCCAGGCTTGCAGGAGACAGGGAGACAACTGTTTTATCTGGCTGCCACCTGCAGAAACCACGCTGCTGCTGCAGGTTTGACATTAACAGTGAAATTAGGTGATTTTCCCCTTGCTGAAGTTCAGAGTGTTCTTCAGGTTCCCGTGGTAAACATGCGCCATGCTGACATCAGTGCCATGAGAGATGCCATGTATAATTTTAGAAGATAATTCAGAACTCATTGCGAAATGTAGGCATTTATAAAAGCAATGGTCAGGAGAAGGAAGAGACTTGTACCATCATGCTCTTTCCTCAGAAACAGGAATCTGCCCAAACACCACACCAGGGATGAGTCTGGCCAGCTGCTCTCACTGCAGGGAGAGAAATCCTGAGGGCTGCAGAGCACCATGATGAGACCTGGGGTTGCTGCTTCATGGACCAGGGGAGCCACCAGCAGCTCCAAGTCCTCCCCACCCCTCAGCTCTCTCACACCCTGTAAGGCTGTGCCATCTCCAAAGCCCTCAGGGACATGGATGGGACTCCATAGGATGGCCTATGGGTCTGTCCCCAAAAAATACAGCTTGCTGCAGAGTTACAGAAATTATTTTAAAATTAAAATTAAATCTGTGGATTAGTTTCAGCTGAATGAGAAAAAGAGTTAGACAAGATTGATACATTTGAATTTTTCAGTTTAAAACAAATGAAAATTAGAAAATTGAAAAAAAATGCAAAAATAAGAACATAAAGTTAAATGTAACTAAAATATTAGTAAAATGAAGTAAAAAAAAGTTTTGTTTCAAGTAGAACAAGATATCTTAGTTGTACAACACTCCTCCTCCCAGTTATTTGATTTTATTAAGCAATTACACAGGCAAATATATTTGGGGTTGATATGAGACAACTGTGCAAAACATTAAATTAAAAAAAATCAAGCTTTTGAATCAAAAAGGATTTAAAACTCCACAGTCTGCACAGTTCTGAGTGCAACTAACTGTTCTGTAACACAGTTATCTGGAAGGACATAGAGCCAGACAAGAATCCTGCCCCCAAATTATTGTATGCATTTTTGGTAACCACCCAGCTTTTAGCAAAATGACTGAGTTCCCTATGTGCTGTGTCAAATCCTGTTGTATAATGTTACTTACCCTGATACGTATCAGTCGCAATTACTGTCTGCTTTCAGGTAGATGTTACTATGTCACTTGGAACAATAACAAAGAAAACAAAATCCTCTTCCTTTTTGAGTGAAGATTGCATCTTCCCGGCATGGGAAATGAGTCTATCATATGCTTCAGGACATTCATCTTTTTCATTTAGGGAGGTGTTCTGGGCATGGATTGCCACGTTCAGAGAGGCAGTTTTAAATCCATGAACCCTTTCTATGCTTGCTACTGATATTAAAGAGACCAGACCAATGTCTGTTGCTGAAAACAACTGCTTTTCAGATGTAAATATTATAATGAAGCTACTAATGGGTGCTAAAAGTGAGAAGCTGACCTGCTAGTCACTCAGCTGAGACTAATACTACAAACTAATGGAAAGAATACCTGTATTGTTGTGTGTTTTCTGCTTCATATTTTATGCAGCTTGGAGGAATACAGCTGTTGTGTATTTTACTCTCTTGAAATGCAACATGTGTTGGGTTCATACAAGAAACTGGATTTGAGACACCTCTGATGTCTGTGTCAGGTAATCCCACCTTGCCAGCTCCCAAGCACTATGCCCCTTCTCATCCCTCCTTCCACTTGTATATCAAATTATTCATGTCTTCAATGGCCCTCTACAGAAGGAGTTGTACTGTGTTTTTTCACTGCTAAGCTGAGTGATGCTGCCTGTAGTCTCTGAGACATGGGATTCCTTGAGATCCCCAGAGTCATCTGGGAAGCTGCAATGGACCAAATCATCTGCTCTATAAATCAAATTTTGTCCCTGCAGGCCAGTGAAAACCCTCTTGAAAATCAGGATATGTAGTTATCTGCCAAAGTAAGTATTGGAACCAGGATTTTTGAAACTACTGCCTTCTGTTCCTTACTGAGGCTCTGCTTGTGGACTTTACATATGTGTTAATATTTTCCTTCTTATATGCAAGTTAGAAATAACTACTTTTTTGTTGTTACCCCTAAGAAATTTTTCACCTGAAATTTTCATAGAGGCCTAGGGAAAAGACTCCTCTCTCTGCCAAAAAGGTCTTGGATTAGTATCTATGAAAGAGTTAACAAGGTCATTTTCCCTGTGAAGTTCATTAGCTTTGTATCTGTCACAGCCATAAATTGTGAAAACCACTGCTTAAAATACTTCCATGATTCCTTAGCGTTGCCCACAAGCTCTGTTGCATATGTAATAACACACCACTCAGTACAGAAGAGTAATTCAGACTGTGGTTTTAAGCTGTCCATCCTTACTGGCAGCATAGCATGTGGGGCAGCCTCTGCAATTGTGTCCTTCCAGGGCAATATCTGCTCATCTTGAGTTTCCACCCTTTTCCTTTTAAAAGGACACATTGCAATGATCTCTTTTTCATCAGCTCTCTTTACTGTGTAACTGTTTCATAGGCACAGAAAATTGCTGCAATCCAGCACATGAAATTTATTTTGAAGAGCCATCTGTAAATTAAGAAGTATTAGAACACAGCTGAACTGGAGCCTGTTTAAGAACAGAGTCTCTGTCTCTTCAGAGACAATCTACTAATTGTTTGTGCAGTGCCTCACACACTGAAAGTCCTGCTGGAAACATCTCTAGCACTAAAGTCCTGCCTAGAACCATTCTCTGGCACGGCCCCCTGTTATTAAATTCTTTTCCATTCTAAAAGAGGCGGTGTTTGCATCCAGGCTGCCTGTTGGAAGTAGGCAGTGGGCTCTACTAAATCTTTTTACTTGTCTACAATGTTTTACTTGTCACAGGCCAGAAATGTGCCAGGAGTTGTTCCATAATCAAACGGTAGAGATGATGGCTTCTGGTGTCCAGCAATGCTTCATGAGATTGTTTAATTTACTGGCATAGACACAGGCTTTTTTTCTGTTACCACTAGGAGTTAATATAAATGCTAAATGCTATCAGACAGACCAGTGGTACCCTTTACTTGCCTTGCAATATGTTTTACTCCATGAACATTAAATTGGGCTTGTCAATCAACAAGATTAACTAACTCACAGCCCAGATTATTCATGGGTTTTATTGACAGACTACCCAGTAAAAAGTAGGGTCAGAACATAATGAGCACAAATCAGGTTTTTTTCCTACCAGCAGCAGACTTCAGAGAATCATAAGATGGCTTGGGTTGGAAGGAACCATAAAGATCATCTACGTCCCACCCCACTGCCATGGGCAGGAACATCTTCCACAGGACCAGGTTGTTCAAAATCCCATCCAGCCTCGCCTTGAGCACTTCCAGGGATTCCACAACTCACCCCCACGGTTGCAAAGTCCCAGTCTTTCTTTTCGCTCATTTCATGCCATTTCGGACGAGCCCTCTGGGCCATGTGGACAGGAGATGTGAAAGCCATCAACCTGCTTTGGAGGCTGGTGATCAGATCATGCCTTGGAGAGGTGGGAGAAGAGGGCCTGAAGCCCCCCAAATTGAAGAGGGTCTGGGACTCTCCATTCCTAGGAGTGTACTTGAACCATTAGATTACCATACAAAAAGCAGATGAAGTCTTTTCCTCAGAATGTTTGTTAATGTTTTTGGGGGGTTTTTTTGGTGCTCTTATTTTTCTTTTTTCTTCACTGCTCTCAGAAGAGGCATTGATGCTCTAGTTTTTGCTGCTTGGTTTTTTTTTCCTTTGGCCTGGATTAAGGCCTCCTCCTCCCCACACTGGAACCATTTCCTACCCAGGAGCTCAAGAAACTCCTGGCTTAGCATGTAGGAGCCCTGAATTGCCCTCAGGAAGTGTCTGATCTCGTTCTTGCTTGCATTGGGAAGTCTGGGTGTCTGAGCTATTCTACAAGAGCCAATCTACTTCTTCTAGAGCCAATCTACATGTCTACTTCTTAGACATCAAGGGAGATAAGTCAGGCACCTGAAGATGGATGGTGTAACTCAGAGCCCACTTCAGACTGTACTTTCCACCTATACCTTTTTGTTATACCTGCATTAGAGCACTAGTGGTTTAAACTGGCAGACTCTGCTCTGAAATATTTATTCTGTCCTGGATTCAGATGGATATGAGTGAATGTGGCTGTGGGCAAGCCCTCATATCACCTCTATATCATGCTGGTTTCAATGACTTCATACAGGCCATCAGTAAACGTGCCCTCAGACCTGCAGCCCTCAAACTAACTGACCTGTCAGGCAGTCACTGGGGCCTGCAAATTAAATGTAAAAACAGTCCTAAAAATAACGATCATAAATGTTTCAGGCTAATTTATTCTGTAAAGCTAGATTAATAAAAAGCTGCTCCTCTGTTAAAACATCATCTACTATGGAGCAGCCCACAAAGAATTACAGCAAGCGATTTTTATCTCTTTCCCACTCCTTCTCATTCCACCAAAAAGAAGGATTCATGTAGGAAAGTGCTGACACATCCTTAATCAAAGCTGTGTGAATTGCTCACATCAGTGTAATTTTATTATTCTGTTGCCTGGATACTTTAATAATAATAATAATGGTGATGATGATGCAAAATCTTATTAAGTCATTGAAGGATAATGCTTTGTTTTTCTACATTTATTTTTTAATTTATTGAGGAAGTCTGTTAACACTACAAGAAGAGACAGTATATATATTCTATAAATGGGCAGGGAAATTCATAATGAAACATATCCCCGTGGCTGGTACATTAAACACCCTATGGTTCCAAAAAAGATCCAAATGCTATGAGCACCTTGGAAAACATCAAACAGAGACTAGAAGGAAGGGAGTGTGTTACAAGAACATCACTTGGGATATGTTGGGATGTGGTGATAGATCAAAATCTAGCCTGCCCTGTGGAGATCGGTTTGGGAGGGTTTTTTGCATGCTGTTCTCTGGCAAGGCTCAAATTTGGCAATTATTTGTTTAAATAAACAAACACAGAAAAATACCATCGTTCATGAATGGGACATCATGTAATTTTGTCTTCAAATGCATCACCCAAAGTGGTTTTGGACCAGTTGACTCCTAAGGCATCTTCCCTGTTTCTGTTGTCATAAAACAGCAGTGCTCCTGTTCATGGCCTGTGCAAGATTATGATGTTTAATCTGTTTGTTCATGTAAACCAACTTTTGCCTGCATATGAAAAAGCTGTCTGCAACTATTTTTCTCTCATTGACAGCCAGCCTCATAATTACTTCCTAAAGTTGCTACCCAAAGCAGCCTCTTTTACTATGTCACAATTCAGGTGTTAAAAAAACCCATTTAAGACCCAAATGAAATAAACTCAATGTGATATTTCAGATGTTAACCCTTGTTCTCTAGATATTCTCTAGACATGAGCTAGTGTGGGATTAGTGAACATTAATGACCAAACTTCTAAACCATGTATGTCATGTTTAAGTGACTGCTGCTATATTGGGAATTTCATCTTTAAAGTGCTTTGTGATCCCATGCATGGGGAGTAATGGGGAGAAACTCTGTAGAAATAAATCACCTCTTATGAGGAGCAATTTTAATTGAGTCAGAGGAAGAAGCAAAGATGGCTGGACATGAAATACTACAAGGAGGACAAGCATAGTGAGAGAAATAATCCTAATGGCAAAACCAAGCATTTTGCAACAGAAATGGACCCTTTGGAAAGACAGAAGATAATTAGAGAGGTTTACATGATACTTAACTTTCTATCTGCAAGCAAAGGCTCAAAGAAAATGAAGTCAATGAAAAGAAACCAGGGGATCCTTGCTACATTTAAATGCTTTCAGTTAATTCAAGTGGAGGAGTATAGGTATGAAATTGTGCTATAAAAATTTCAAATTTATAGAATTCAAACCCCACAACTAGAATTCAGAGAAAAGAAAGTTTTTAGCATTTGACTGACAAAAGAAAATTTAATTGTACAACAGATTGTGACTTTAACACTGAAGAACTATTTGGGAGGAAGCTTCAGTGGAACTCTTTGTGAGAAACCAAGATACACTGAAGTCATAAAAAACTTTAATGGAGACTAATAAAAGATACAGAATTATTGGATTACTATTCAATGTTTTGAATTTGCCAGCCAAATGAAATTGAGTGCACCATGACTTTTACAGTGAGCACACGGTGATCTGGTAGCCGGAATCTGATGGAGAAGGCAATATGTCTCTAAATAGTTCAAAGGCAGGAAAATGTGCAAATTTGGCTCAGGACAGACTATCCCCAGGCATTCCTCATGGACTTCAATGCAGCAGAGCACCCCAGGGGTGTCTACCTAACACAGTCTATTCATTAACTGAATTTACACTGGTCACCAGTACATGAGCTATGGCATTGCTGAAAAGACTGGTATTAAAACAGGAGGTGTTATGGTGAAAAGTAAGTGTTTATCTTTATTGTGGTATATATTTGCATTTCACGTGTAGGAAAAATAATAATCTCTAAATTGCAACACTTTTTAACAGTGGTGTGAAAACAAGTGCTGGGGTAGAAGTATGTCAAGCACTTAATTTTCCAAAGAAGGTGTTTTGCTGGAAGAAGCAGAGACTAAATCCTTTAGGATACACCTAAAGACATATTTCAAGGGATGCAGAAGCTCCCTACAGGGTACAAGTGTCAGGGAATTTACCATAAATCTGGTTCCTTCTAAAGCTAAAAGAGGACAGAAATAGATAGATAGATAGATAGATAGATAGATAGATAGATAGATAGATCAGTCTGTTAAGCAGTAGAAAGATTAAAAGAACATAAATGGCAGAAAAGAAAGCTAAAATCCTCTCCTTGTGTACATACATGTAAGACAGGAACATTTGCTATTGCCAACAAAGAGAAATACGTTTATTTGTATGATAATAATTTTTACACAGTAACAACGTATTTTTCTGGGCAGATATTCCAGCAGACAGAGTTGAAAGAAAAGAGCACGTTTTATGCTTTTGGAAGACAACATGTTTTGAGAACAGTCTTTACATCTGAAATGTTTCACCACTAACCAAAACATAATTTTCTCTGTATATGGAGGGTAAACATTTATTGAGATGACATTTTGATTGGGGGCAGAGGAGTGAGAGTTCCTAGACAAAGGTTCTAGGCAAGGAAGAAACTCTGGAGCGGAGAAAGTCAACAAAAAAAAAGTGTACTACACAGTAGGAATAACACTTGGGAGAAATTGAGGGGCAGGTTATAGAGTATAGCCAAGCAGACTACTGCCAACATGACTGTCCCAGTGAAAAAGGGGAAGAAAGGCTATATAGAGCTTTACATTTATCTATAGATGCACCTATGCTCCTCAAACCATCAACCTGAGAGTATTTACTACAGCATTGGCCACAGCAGAAATTTCCACATGTAGAATTTTGGCCTATCTGTAATAGATAAATAAAAGCATTCAAACCAAAAGATCCTCTTTAGGTCAGCAGCAACATACATAATTGGTGTGTAATAAAACAAGTTTACCCAGAACTGGCTCTGTAGCAGACAATCTCCCTCCTGCGCCCCCACGCTGGGTAGGTGTCCTACCTCTGACCCCCTTCTCTCACTCAGTTTGTTCTTGCTCCTCTCAGTCTCTCCTCCTGTGCTGCTCCATCTAATTTTGTGCCAGACACCTCTGAGTGCAAATCCTCCAGCATCTATTTTATTTATTATAACATCTCTGAGGTATATGGGTAAATTGCACAAGAGATTAAACTGCACTGGCGATTAAAAAAGATGCAGCCTGAGTTACTGCCATAATGACATTGAAAGTCAGGAATCTGGGGGACTTCCAAAAGAGAATTTCACATCCTTGTCAGATCAGTATAGTCAAAACTGGAGGCCACTGGCTGACAAAAATAGTAATGAGTTTTCAAAGCTTCTATAAATTTAAAACTGATTTTGAAATTAGTAATCCTGGAGACAGAAAAGGACTAGAGCACTTTGTTTTCTCCACCTGAAGAATTTTTTTTTTCCCTTTTCATTCTATTGGGTTTTTCTTTTTTTTTTTTTTTCTAATCTTCTTTCCTTGTTGCTTCCTTTATTCCTTTGTTTCCTTTGTTTTCTTTGCCTTCTTTCCAAAGCTCAGGTTGAATTTTGAATACTAACCCAAAGGGATTTTTTTATTTTCTGAATACTCTCTCCAGAATATTTGCTGACTAGTCTCTAGAACATTTTGCTGACTACAGTCAAACTTAGGCACCACGTGTGTCAACAATATTTTAAAAGGACTTTGTCTGCTTTCAGGACAAGTATAAGCTGGAATTGTTGTATCTATAGTTTGGACTGAGGGCCTATAGTAAATATGTAGGTGATTAGCATACGGTGGCCAGGATAAATATGCTCAGGCATCTGAGAAATATGGTGGAATCACATTATGCCTTCTAAACACACCCTAAGAGATCCTGGCAAAACCACTCCTTAAACCATTCTGTCTTGTGGTTGCACCGTGCAGCCCACAGAAACAAGTCCAGAACTTAATATATTTTCCAACTCTTTGAGCATCCTATTTTCATTTGTTTCCTCCTGGAAGAAGTTCCTTTTTACTTTCTCATGGTTCTCCTCAAGATTTGCTGTCAATATTTTGCCTACTCTTTCTATTGTTTTCTCACAAATCCTGTTATGTAGCTGTGGATTGGGGCGTTAACCCCTTAGGTGCGGCGGAAATAAGATGCACAGCTACATGGTCATCTCTCATGACAGGAAAGAGAGAGAGAGACAGGTTTATTCAGAAACACACTGGTTTTTATAACATGACTCGCAACTCCAAGAGCAGAAAAAGATGATTGGTTCAGAGAGAAGACACCTTGTTCCCAGGGCCTGGTCATGCACACAACAGGTGTTCTATCTTGTTATTAATTCCTCTCTAGTTTGACCAAATTATCATCCTGGGAGAGATTTTCCCTGGCCTTCAGCTGGACCAGCTTATCAGGCTGGGAACAGAGCTGAGAAGCTCCAGACTGGAATATTTTCCAGGCTGTAATTTCTTACTTTCTCAATATGTGTATCCCACACTGTTATGTGGAACAAAGTCAATCTTTAGGTAGGGGGAAAAAAAAAGCAATAATATCTGCAGGGAATCTCTTGAAATTATACAAATGTCCTGCTCCAAAGTCTTCTCTGTGCACTGGTCTTTGCTTATCACCATGTCCTTGTCTACAGCAGCCTACATCTCTGGGACTCTTGCTTGCCATTGCCCTGGGTTTCCCTAGCTTTTTATTTGCAGTATTTATATAACCCCATTATTATATATAATTATATCTTATTAATTATTAGTCTGCTAAGTGTTAACATTTACCATCCCAGGAGGAAGGAGCTCTTAAAAATGTACCTTTCATCTAGCTAAAATTAATCTGACATATATGTATTACACCTCAGAAAAAGCTGACTGCATTGAAATCATCTTATGCAACTCCATCATGCAATCTGCATGACACTTCATGACTTTACAAATACTACCTTGAGTTGACACTCCTCTTTGTCCTGCTTATCGTAGGCTCTCCTACCTAGAACTTGAATTCCTTGAACTCCTATCTAGAATTTGGTGAATGATTGGTTGCTGGTAAGATATCAAGGCAGTTGGACACTACAGCTTAAGTGAGGGCAAATGGCAGAAAAATAAATAGTCCAAAATCTAGTAGATGAATTTGTGCTCTGTAGCTGTGTGCAACAGTTTTCACACCACAAATCTGTGTATTCTCATGAATTCAGCATTTTACTATTCACTCCACCAAGCCGGGTCAAATCCCACTAAGGCATTAACATGTTAATACAACGGGTTGTTGATTATCACTGATGCACCTTCAGATGGAAGTGCTTTATTCTGAATGTTAAGGTAAGTGGCACAAAGTAAACACTCTCTTAGGACACTGACTGCTGTGAGAAGTATTAGCTGGAGGAAGAGCAAGTTTCAAGAAATGAGAGGTCTACTTTGCACTGTAGCCTTGGGGGACAGAAAGATTTTTAAGCCTACTTGTTCTGAAATCCTTTTGTCTCTGAAGGCTTTGTTCTTAGCACTAAATAAACAATAGTTTGCATAAATAGGTTTCTGATCACTGCCTACACCACTGATCACAACTTGCTTCAGGGAGAAACTGTGGTTGCTGGAACTGAGTCACATCTTGGGGCAAGCACACCTGGTAACCAGGATCTTGTGGCCTGTGACTGGGGCTCAGCTTTTGAGCAATAGGAGCAGCAATGACTCAAAGACTGATGGCTGAAGCAGTACAGAATAGGGAGGGATGTGGGAAGAGGGAAGGCTGTCCCCAGACTGTGTTATGACCAGAGAGGTCTTTGGCTGTGGTTCACTGGTGTTGCTGATTGTACTATGAGCTGGGAGAAAATGATGAGTGCAGTTGTTCATGAGGCTGTTCATGCAAATGTTTAAAATGTTGGCATTAAATATTGTAGTTACTCATTAATAATATGCATTTATACAGCACCATAAATGTCCATGGCACTTTACAGATAATATTTCTAACTGTTGGGAATGTTAAGTTTAAGTACTTGGAAGACAGCCAAATTATATAAGCAGATAAGGTCTACTGTTTGTATCTGTAATTTTGATTTGCCTTCTAGATGGAAAACACTAAGAGCAGTGCTTGCTTACTTCCTATTTCTGGGACCTTTAAATGACCGAAGTAAATACATATAAATACTCTAGGGACATTGTTTTTAAAGCAATCATGGATGATTTTGTGTTAGGCTAATTCTGAGTATCGCTACAACCCTTGTGCACAGTGGGAAAAGTGCTTACCTCTAGTGATGATGTGATTTTGAATGAAGAGAAAAGTAAAAATATCTGTCTCCTGTGGTGCTATGGGCAAATACGCTCATTTATGTAACAGATCTATCTAGAGGAAAACAAATTTTGGTGAGAGGAAAGCTAACTTTTTAAACACCACTGAGCTAGAACAATAGTCCATACTGAATAAAACACTGTATTAGCCAGGAGGTGTAACTTTCTAGTACTGTCTATAGCCCCTGGCACAAAGGAATGCATTTTTGGCAAGAAGAGCCCTAGCTCTGGCTTAATGACCCTAGACTACCTGGGGCATAGGAGTGAAGCAGGCTTAATTAGGCAGCAGGTCTAGGGAAGTTGGGAGATATGACACTGCACACAGATGCTGCTTTTCTGAGTTCTTGGAGACTTGTTATGAGAAAAATACATGTCCTTTGCCAAGCCCAAAGGGGAGAGGACTTAGCACAGGGGTGGAGACTTGTTCTGCCCACAGGTGGCAAAGATTCAGGAGCACATGGCATCTGTGCAAATCCCATATCAGACACACACACTCAAATCACAGGGAGAGAGGTGAGCTGGTTACTCCTGCCCAGCCTCTTGCATTTCAGGGGGCAGAGGACCTGCTGCATGCAACATACAGAACACCTTGAACTGTCCTCTTCATCCCTCCTACAGAAAAGCTGCCAAGAGTGTGATGACTTGGTAAGCTTCTGGAGAAGACTTTAATGGTGATCAAGACTGTCCCTAAAGCAAAAGGAAGCTGGGAGATCTTGGCTCTCCAGTTGCTGCTATAAAGAAGAGAACTTTGATCCTTCTCCTTGGCTGGACTGCAGAACAGCATTGCACCATCATTTCTGATGGTTCATGAACTCTGTGGTGAGGTTTCTCTCTCTTGTTCCCACCTACTTTAACCTCTATGTTAGGCTCTTTTTCTGTTTTCTCTAGGCTGCTCCTTTCTCACAGCTTCTCCTTATAGTGTTTATCTTGAAAGCAGAATGAAGTGTGCTCCTTGGTGATTATGATTTTCAGGGCAGATGGCCCCATACATATGGAAAACTGGCCAGGAAATATAATGAGCTCCAAAGCTTAATAAATGCTAGTAGAGAAAATCAGTGAGGGTGTTTCTCAAGGCTCAATCAGAATTAGAGGTTGCTGCATCACAGGAAAGCACTTTTTTCCTTTGAAAGCCCATGTTCACTCTGGTTAGCAGATTGGATGGACTTTTATAGACAATGTGATGAGACCTACTCTTGCTGAATTTGGAACTGTGTTCCCATCTGAAATATGAGCAACAGCGCAGCCAAACAATCAGTTTCTCACATTTCTTTAAAACTTAAATCTCTGCCTCATAGACATCTAAAATGTTTGACTGGTTTTTCTTCCCTTCTGGTTTTATGCTGACCATGAACCTCATGAGAAAACTTGCTCCTGTGCATTCCAGTGGTTTAAGTAAGCAGCTGTTTTTTTAAAGTCTTCTGAGGTCAGAGGAAGAATTCCAAGTCTTTTGAGGTTCTACCTCTAAAAGGCAATTTTTAAAGAGAAGAAAATTCATATTTGAATTTTTAGATTCTGCTTCAGTAAGTCTCCAAGTTCAAGGCCCAGGCCCACATTAAGGGTTTTAAGTACCTTTCTTGACTAAAAAGGAATTATGCAAAGATATTACTTCCTTACCTTCCAGATCTGGGCTCTGTAGGTGTTCACACTGATGACTGTTTACTTTATTAGATACAAATAAAGTGGTTTTTGTTTACTGTGTTTCCCTTCTTCTATTCCTGCTGCTCGCGACATATCTCTAGGGGAACATGCTGGATTTCACTCTTCTCATCTCATCAGCTGGATCTGCAATTGTGTTTGCATTTGTTCTGCAGAGCACACCTTCTCATCCTGCCTGTGGCAGCCCTGTGCTGTGGTGCCTGTTGCACAGTGCATTTCTGCCTGCCTGAAGGATGTACACTACCCCCAGGCAAAGGGATTGAAGAGGAAACCATAAGATCCAAGGAATCATGCGGATGGACGTTTAACCTCAGGGGTTAATACAGATATCTGGTACAGGTCTCTCTTTAGTTCTTTCATTTATACTGCATTAAGGGTGTGATGCAATTTGAAATAGCACCTCTGTACCTTTGACAGGCACAATGAGCCATGGATCACTCCTGAAAACCTAATATGCCTGGGAAAATAAATGGCATAAACTGTAAACAAAATATGTTTCAATGATGCATTGATAAGAAAAAACTGGTATTGCAGCTTTCTGGGAAATAGGTATCATTCCCAGTAGTAATATTTTGCATATTTTAGTCAGGACTGGGAACCACAGAAGATACAGAGCTTTCCTGTCAGGACTTGATTGTAGAATTTGTACATAGTGAAGCGTGCCAAACCCTACCCTTATTAACTGTTTGACTATTCCTACAGGCCTGTACATATAATCTATGTGGTTGCAAAACAGGAACAATTGCAGGACAAAGAACATACTGTTAAATTAAAGAGTTTCATAGTTATTGCCTGCAGTATGTAGGGGGAAAAAATGTAGCAGGAGATTGTGAAGGCATGTATATAAAGCTGAAAGAAAAGAGAATGCCGAGTTCAACGAACTTACCAAGTTCCTGTTCCTGACACTGAGAAAGTAAATGAATAGCTGCTTTAACCTACTTCCTAATTGAACTATATTGTGTTTACCTTATTAGTTGGTAGTATGCTTTGATTTAGAACAAAATATCCATTGAAGGAATGTTTGACATAGTTTGATGTTGTACCTGTTTGCTTACCCCAGTCCCAGTGTTCAAATGATCTTTCACTCCTGCCTGATGGCTAAAGAGATTCATGAATCCCATTTTGTGCCTGCTCGTGCATGGGCACCTCTAGCTGTGTAGAAAAAAGTAACCTAATTCTGTTTCCTAGATGCTTGCTATTTAGGCAAGAATACTGACTGATAAAACACTCCATTGCCTCCATGTCTGTGATTGCACCCAGCTACAGGGAATTTTTATCGCATTTGTAGCAGTTTTTTCATATTACTTTCTACCATTTTTGTAGTGCTTTGTCTGCCTGCCTGGTTTTGGCATTAAGCAAGCAGATGATTTAGCAAGTAGGAACGAGCTTACCTCCTACTGCTGTGCTGGGAAATATTTCAGCTCTGCCCCAGCCCTATGGCAGAGTCAAAATTCCTGTTTCTCTCAGTTCTCAGCTCCTTCTAAATTTGTACTGCAGTGGAATTTGGGCATTAACCACCTCTGCTGGCTCTGGTGGCTCCTAGGGATTGTGATCCACTGTGCAGCTCTTACAAAAATGGAAATCCAAAATACTGGCACTGGACTCCCAAAAGCAGAACTCTAACATCAGTAAGGATAATACTAGTCAATGTGAGTTTCATGAATGACCCATAAAATCTACGTTTGATGTCAAATTCAAACTACAGCTCTTAAAAATTTGGGCTACACATCTAAGAGGAGAAAGCCATGTTCTCATTCCATTTAATATACATTATTATTCCTACTTTGCACATACTTTATGATCTTTATCTTAAAACACCCTACTCCTGATGTCACCAAGTAGGATTAAATCTGACCAGGTTCTGCCACTGTAACTTTGCCCTTGTGTCTTCAAATAAAACAGTGCAGCTTGCACCACCAGTTTCTTATGAGGCATTTCCAGAAGTCTTTGATCATCACTGATCTATTCTACATTTAGTTGCATCAGTGACATAAAGATGAAAGTCTTCTGGTCTCATTGCTGTTCTTTCAAGCTGTCTGAACTCTCACTAGCTGTGCACAGCAATTATAGTTTGGCCTTCATTTCATGGCACCTTTGTTTGGCTGCTGACAGGCATAAACTTTATCTACTGTGGAGGTTTACACTAGTGGAAGAACTGGCCTGATGCACTGGCAAATTCTTCAGTGGTCAGCAGGAAGCATGGTCCAAACTAGAAACTTCATTATCCACCGACTCTGTTGGATAGTGGCCAGAAAGGCTCTTTTTTTTTTTTTTTTCTCAGCATCAATATTTTCTCTGAAATGATCCTGTATTACCAAAATAGGCACGTGAGATTCTGCCAAAACACTGAACTTCAGGGAAGTTTGAGAAATGGTGTATTTGGATAACACTGTTGTACGTGGGTGTTAAGTTCCTAGTAGGTTCCAGCTGACTTACAAAGAATCTCAAGAATCGAAAACTCGGTCTCCTGTGTGGCAACAGGAAATTTCATTCAAAGACACTTCATATGACCATAGCATTGTAGGAAGGAGGGAGAATAATAATTAATATAGAAATTAAAATTGCTATTTTGTGTCACATGATCTGATTGAGTGAAGAAATTATAGTAGTTTAAGATCTCAAAGGCACATCTTTTCAATTTCTTGAATTCTTATAATCTCTAGAGAAAATGGAAATATGAAAGAAACCTCCATACCACTGGACAGGCCAGAGGCCCATTTTAGATATTCAGAATTAGTAGCAAAAGGGAAGTCAATAAAAATACTTCACTTCCAGAGAAATGAAGCAGCACAGACCTATGATGGTTGTATTTTGGTAAACATGTAAATATATTGCCAAATGAGAACTGTTTGTAAAATAGAAAGGATGACCAAGAAAAAAAAAAAAAGGAACTTTAAAAGATTCAGGTTTTCCCAAGAAATTAGACAGAAATGAAACAACTGCTGACATCTTGAAAAGGGATTTGATGGGTTGAGACACCTGATCCAGATTTGCTATCAGTGCTGCTTTGAAAAAGGGACTACTGGACCTCTAGAAGTCTCTCCTAACCTCAATTTTTAATGAATTTATCAACCAACCCTGTGAGAAGAGGGCACTAATACAAAACATCAGGGATTGCTCTTGACACACGTTACCAAATTTTTCATTAGTGACCTTTAGATAAACAGGAAGAACATGTAAATTAAATTAGCTGCTGACACAAAGCTGAGAGGCATCATCAATACAGCAGAGAATCAGAATATGGAAGGCAAGGAAGAATTTTGATGAGTGAGCTAATAGAAATGGATGTGTGTAACTACATGAGGTGCAAGGTCATGTGCTTGGTGAATAATCATAACAATTTCCATTATAAACTGTGTTTGCATCTATTGAAAAGGACAGAGAACAAAATAGTGTGCACTAGTCAATCATGGGCTAATTAGGTGTAACTGTTGTGATGTGGCTGTAAAAATGAGCAAACGCCACATAGCAGATAAGGCATTTTGAGTAGTGATAAGGAGGAACTGATACTATTGTTCTTAATTTAAAAAACCACAAACACACAAACAAAAATCCTGCCCCAAAACCGAAGCAACAGCAAAACACAAAAACAAACCAGAGAACAACAAAAACCTTAAAAAGGAACTTCTCAAGAAAATGCAATTTTTGTCATGACAACAAATGGCTTTCAGCCACCAACAGGTAGAAATTCAGATTGACAAAGAACATACCTAACTTTGAGACTCCAGGGTAGTGTGTCATTAGGAGCAGCAAGAGCTGTGGATAAGAGCACAACCTGTGCTAATGTCAGCTCCTAGCTCATCCTTCTTTGTGGAGCAATGCTACTCTTTCTGCTCCCTCACATCCTTACTGTTGTTATGTGCTCCTTCGTGATATTCCAAAACCTTACAATATTGATATCAATGAGTCAAGCCTGCTTATAGTTCCTGAAAGATGGCTTAGTAATTCTCTGCCTTTTACTCACAGTTATCAAGAGTAAATTCAAAAGGGTTGCATGAGGTCACTGTCACTAGAGAGCTCAAAACCAAAGTTAGTCCACTCCTCCAGCCACTAGACTGCATGTCTTCCCTCAAGAATGGGTCTGCCTGCCCATGGTTAATGGAAGTATGTCAGACTTTGCCTGCAGCAGTTTGCTATCTGAAATAATCACATGTCATAAAAGTGTGAGTTCTCCTTTCCCCAGATCCTTATTTTGCTGTAGCACATCTGATAGTGTCTCTGAATTATATAAGCTATAGCGCATCAGGGCCACATCCTGAAATAACAAGATATAGGAATCCTGGCAGAATACAAAGAAACTATGGAAAAGTGAAATAATTTATTTGCAGTTAATTAATGGATTCATCTATTCGTTGGAATCAACCATTAAACTAGCAGCAAAAAAAGCAGGTTGCAGTAAGTTAGCATCTATTAATTGCCAAAGAATATGGGTTTGTCCTAACTGCAGTTTATTTATGAAATTTGAATGCATTCAAGCACAGATATACAGTGTGGTCAGATTGGCAACTATGGTGAAGAGCTATTGGCCAAAAATGTCTCTGACCATAAGATTCAGAGATCAATCCAAGCAATCTCAGGCAAAGTGAGCAATTGGCTACAATTCTGATTTTCCAGGCTCACAGTCCATGAGAAGATTCTGGAGTCAACAATATTTATTGTAGCCTAAAAAAAATCACATGGAACCAAACCTTATGAGTTTGATCCATTTCCTCATGCACAGAATTTTATGTCAATTTAATTTAAAATAAATGAAGATCAGAATGCATGGTCTCTATCGGAATGCGAGCCAGTAATATCCCTATCCCTGAACCTGAACATGTGTTTTCAAAATTTGGATTTTAATTTTTGTCAAGACTGGCTTATTTGGTCCCAGTTTTCACATTTGGCCTTCTGCCATGTAGTCTGTATCATAAACTAAGATCTATTTCAAATTTAAGTCCAGATCTATTATTAGTATTATTATGTATATTGAAATGCACTGATGAATTGAGCATTAATATAGTATGAATCAGACTAATTAAGATCAATCTGAGTATGCTCACAGATCAGAATTAAGGGCTGATTGTTGGGGACACAGAGTAATGGAGCCCAAGGAACGCTGTATAACCGAATGGTACAGCCCTGTGAAATCCTATTAGTGTTGCCCAGATAAAGGAATTTTGTATTCCTTTACTTTCTGTATTCCAATTTACTTTCTTCTACAAAATACTTGAAGTACTCAGCATTTCAGACTCAGGCAACATGTCACAGCTTACCTATGGTGCAGTGATCTGGGCATTTACTAAAAAGATAGTCCAACTAGTCTCTCATGTTTCAAAAACTCAAAATGTTGCTTGTGTGACAATTCAAGACATTAACCAGGATGACCAGTCTTAAGGAATGTGAAGAAACACTGTTGCTTCAGTCATTTGACTATTCTCCTGATTACTGAACAGAGGGGTTTTCCTAATTTACAGAATATAACTGCCACTTTTGGGCAGTTTTGTTCTGTAAATCTCATGTTTTCTGCATTTACTTCACCTCCTAGCTTGACTACAACCTTTGGTAATATCATAAATCAAACAGTAAACAGGATTCCCCACAGTTTGGATGCAAAAGTGTAAGAAACATAGCATGACTTCCTTTGTATTAAAATATTGTCTAAGCTCCATCTTTAGGAAATATCTACTGGAGTCTGTTATAGACCGATGAAAGCAAGTCCTGGCTATGTTTCTAACTAGCAGGGCATGAATCAGCTGTGATTCAGGAGATGTCTGACAGTGTTAGCATGGTGCTGACTCCAAACTTACCTTGGGCTTGGCCAGACACAACTGCAGCTACCTGGTGGTATTGGACAGTGGATATATAATTACACTGAACCTATTGCGTCAGATTCTTCCCTCATTTACACCAGTCCAGCTTCTTGGAGGTCAGTAGCTTTGAAGTGGTAAGAGAAGTATTTGGCTGAGTTCCTCAGTTTTATGCAAATATCCTAGGTAACATCAAAAAAGGAAATTTAGAAAGGAGGTGGAATAGCATTTAGAAATTAAGACCAGAAAATGTCTGCTTGCTGTTGAAACAGGCAAACTACAGCAGCTGTCGTTTAGCTGTCGAGGGAAGTTTTCCCTGAAAGGTATTCCAGAGTCTGATGTTCAAGGAAACCATCCCAAGCTTCCTGTATTTACTTACCAAGAACTGAATGCAGAAGTTTCAGTGCTTGAACAAGCTGCTACAGTTTGAATAAGGAATAAAATCCGTGTTCAAACCGCTTTACCGTGGACATCAAATGTAAAAATGATAATGGCAGCAGTTACCCAATCCATCAGGGTGACTCATGCCACCTAAGATGGGCACCTAGGATTCCCCAAATGGACCACGGGCAATTTAGGTGCTCAACAGAGGAGCCTATTGCTCTTCATTGCCGATACAGGGAGTTTACTGAACACTTATAGGTGTGATTAATTTCTGAAAGACACTGAGTGGACATCTGGCTAGATTCTGGGAAACAGCAGGCAAAGCTATGTGCCTGGACAGGCTCTGGAGTGTGGTCTTTAATGTCCTTATGTATGTAGGAGTCAGAATAGCAAATGCTGTTTTGATGCTGTCAGTATTAGGCACAATCTGAGCACATCTAATAAATCCAGCCTCTCTGAGGTAGCATGTCAGAGCCTCATTGTCTGCCTTGGAGCTGCAACAATTTAGATGCTTAGTAAAGCAAAACTGACTGTTCCTCATAGGTGAAAAGGTTGAACACAACTCTGAGCATAAGAGGCTGAATAGATTTTTCACCACCTTCAATATCACACAGTCCTGAATACTGGAACAGGCCATAATTTTGGACATAGAGGCTGTTTCCATAGATGTCCTAAATTCATTCTAATTTCTGCACCTCTTCGGTGAGAAGTGAAGTGATTCAGAGGATGTAAGCAAGGCAGAGAGCAGGAAGTTGTTGACAGATGTCAGTGGGAAAAGAAAGTACAAGAACTTGGGTGAAAAGGAGGTGATGAAAATGGCCCTAAGCACCCAAATTCTACCAAAGACGGATGTGGCCCAAATTTTCTGGCAAGGAGTGGTGGCACATTCCTACACCCTGTGACCTGAGTCCATGGGCACTTGCAGCATGTGTCTACCACAGGTAAGGGAGCTGGTGTTGGATTTGCAGTGACACTGGACAGAGGTCAAGCACTGTTTCCTTCTTCCTGCCTGCCTACACTCTGGGTGGTTTCACCTGACCTTGAACATTACCAAAAAGGAACCCCCGCAGTGCAGGGTGTGAGGCAATTAGCCAAACTGTTTCTCCCAAAATTGTATTTCATTGTACAGGTCTTTTTCATTCCTTCAGAGCTCATGCTTGAGAATTAATATGGCAATTATCGATCCCTTTAGTATGCTATGGAAAAGGAGGTTCTAATCCTCAGAAGTGGATTTGCTCTGATGACACATAAACAAAGCCCTGGAGGGAGGAAGGTAAAACATAAAGAGGTGTTGACAAGCTGAACACCACTTGGTTATGCAAACACAGATGTGGTAAAGGGCAAAGAGCAATAATTTTACAGAAGTTGAAAGTGTGGGAATGCTGGCGGTTGCTCTTTAATGATTATAACACAAAGGAATGCTGGCAACTTCTCTCACTGACTTTACACTATCAAACTGAGTCAGTGATGAGTAATAAGATATGCTATTGGAAGTATCCTTTAATGTACCAACTCTTTATATACCAGCTCTTCATATAAAAATGTGAGGCTTTCTATGAAATATTATGGTGGTCCTAATACCACCAGAGAACTCTTGTTGGCAGATGCAGTGCATCATTGTTTTCAGATCAGACCTATTGGCTTCTGCCTTACTTGCTTACAAGGGAGGTGCGATTATGAAAGTAAAATGGGAAAGAGGTAGAGATCTTATGAGTACGCTTGTCAAAAGTGTGACTTATGTAGCTTTCCTGCCATGTTTGCCCAGTTTGACCCATCTGTCTTTCGTCTTCTAAAAATTAAGCTCTTTGAAAGGGCATTTCCAAGCTGACATACATAGCTGTGCCTGTGTTTTGCAGGGAAAAAAAGGAAGATTTTAATATTTTCCTCTCTAAGTTTGTGTGCTTGTGTGTCCCCAGCACTTGTGTGATAGTACAGGTCCTGTACTCACAAGCCAAAGTGGTTGTTTGCCAGGCGAAAGATAAAAGGTTTCTGCAGCCACTCAAACACATTCCTCATCTATTGATTTCTACCTCTGCAGTCAGATCAGAGCCTGGCATTTGTTGCAGACCCCATCAGATTTGCACAACCTATTTTTATGGCTCTTGACCTTACATGCTCCAAAGTGCTGATGAGCTAAATACACATTCTGAACACAAGAATATTGTTAGAAGAGTGCATGTGAGTACACATGGCAGAAATAACACAGAGAGAGGTTTGAGGGAACACTTGCTGTCCTTTTATGACCTATCCAACAGAAAGAGTAAATAAGAGTTTTTGCTGTTGAATTTCCTTCCATTCCGGGTTAGACTGCTAGGATGGTGAAGCTGGTTAGTTTAGAAAAGCTTCTTTTGGAGAAACTGGAGTCAGATTTGCCTCTTCAGAGATTTAAGGGAAAAGGATTTCTCTTCCCGTTTTTCTGTGAATATTCCCAAGTTGGAGCTCAATAATTCAAGCCAGAACATGCAAGGAGCACGTTCCTTGAGGTATGCTCACATCTACTTGTCTGTCAGCAAGTGAAAATCGTTGCATTGCAACCTCCACCTAGGCAGAGAACTGGCACACAAATAGGGAGGCTTCCATGCTGCTTGCTCTCCAGCTTTTTCTTTGGATGTGGCCTGGAGCTCATCCTCTCTGCTTTGCCCTGTAGTATGCAGGGACATCTAGCGGCTGAGCAATCCTGAACACAGTTTTGGATCATGAATTACATAAGGAAGTAGGGAAGCCTCATCTCGTGACGAATTTAGCATGTCCTGAGAGTTGACATGAATGGACATCTTCTGGGAAATAGATGGTCACTGCTGTGGGTCAGGCCTGACATTGTTAATGCTGAAGAAAGTGTGATATTTTATGAAATTCGGACCAGTTTAATGTGAGCTTTTCCTTCTTAGTTGGCCATGCCTTTGAGCAAGGTCCATCGAACCTCTTATCTGTAGACCAAGCATACCACTTCAAAAAAGCTGGAGATTTTTTTGGTATCTATTTGATAGAAAGTGCTAATTTTCACTGCCTTGGATTTCATTCTTCCATTTCTCACAGGCTTTCTCTTACACAAAGCATTAATCTAAGAGTGACCTCAAGTATGCTCTATCCCATGGGATGCTCCTTTCCCTGCTGCTTTGATGGATGTTATACCTGTTGCATCCCAGGCTCAGAACCCTCACTGGGCCTTGAGAAGTCCTGAGGAAATGTCTCCTAATGCTCTGCTGCCTGCTCTGCCCAGTCCTGCCAGGCTTCCTCTTGGCTCCTGCTCTGCTGCACTCCAGACCTTGGCTGAAGTCCATACCTGAGTGTGTGCTATCCAGCAAAGAGAGAAAGGGAGATTAGCCTCAAATCTACACTATGGTGCCGGCACAGGTGCACACAAATGGCAAATATAGTTTACCTTTCTCACAAATCCCTGCCCAAAATTGTTCCAGTTGGAGTAGTGATGAACACAGGGAATGGTGGAGGTTCTGACACCTTCAATCTTGTTTTGGTGTGGTTTTTTGCAAAAGCAGCAAGGGAAAGCCCAGGGGTAAGTGTCCTTCCTGCTTATTTCTTTCATGCATTGCAGGAGTGATCCCCAGTTCCTAACAGAAGTCTTAATGTGATTGATTTTAAAGAGGGTGGGTCTCTGTGACTAACCACAGGGAAGAGTTGAGACAACACTTTAATGGCAATAATTTGAAGGCTTTTCTCATGAAGATCCAGGTGAAAGGATCTTCATCAGGCTATGGGTCTGTATAATGCATACTTTTGAGATGCAACAGCTCAGCTAAAAAACATGAACTTCTAGAATTTCTTTGTGAAACCCTCACAAAAGCTTCGTCAGCATCTGTTTGCCCCTTTTTTAGGCTGGTTCTTAAGGTTTTGCCCAAAACATTCTTCAGTAACAGATGCCAAGACATTTCCTGAGATATTTTTTGAATAGGAACTTCCATCTGGCACTGCATCCTTAGAAGCTGTGACTTGGCTTCTTTGTCTGCAGGGTGGTTAATCCTAATGAGGCAAGCACAGCAATTTGCTGAGCAGAGATATATGCTTATCAGATCCTATTACTGAGCTGATTCTCTTTTATAATTATTTATTCTGACTTCAGTAGATGAAGCAATGTGAAAACACTTAAACCCAGGGCTTTCATCAAGAAGACACAATCTCACATTCCTATGAACAACTGAAAGCTGCCTATATGGAAGTGGCTAACTATGCTGGTATAGCTGTCCCAGTATACCCTGCCAGTCAACTTCCCATTCTCTTCTGATCTCAAGATAAATGTCCTGATTTAAATTATATTGAGATGAGCTCCATAGAAAAGAAGTATTTTTTTACAGGGACAGCAGTGTCCACAGAGGGAGAATTTTATTGGCATAGCTAAACTAGTATAATTATACTGGCATAATTATGCTGGTAATTTTCCCTGTGTATACAAGCTATGAGTCTCAAATTGTGCTTCACTGGCAGAAGAGCCTCCTTTGTTGGAGAGATTCTTTAGATCTGAATCAGGTCATTAATAAGTGCTTCAGCACTCAAGTCAATGCCTCACATTTTATAATGAGTTTTACTCTTTGCCTCCCAGAGAATCCCAGCTCTTGTAACAGACTCTACATGAAACCTCATGCTGAGGGAATGCCAGCTCAGGGGAGAATTGTAGCAGTTACTTCCCATCAGCATCATCAGTGGTTACAAGGCCTTGTGGAGAGAGAGCTCACACACCATGAAATACCAGCAGACTGCCATATGTGTGGCTTTATTTCTTTGTCTTTCTATTTCTTCTGTTTTATATTTCCGTAGCCTGTTTTTCTTCCTGCTAACGAGATTTCTGTTCAAAGGGGGACTCTGTGTATGACTTGTAATACATATGAAAACAAAAGCTGTGCACAATGGCTTATGAGAAGACATGAAAGCTCATCAAGTAACCATGTGAAATGGCTTAAGTAATTTGAACAGAAATATCTTCAATGGCAATGAGTCATCAGGACCAAGATGGGCTGCCTCATGTGAAACATAACCGTGTCAAGTGGATGAGCCTGTAATCAGCCACAGCTTTTGCTAAATATAGCCAGATACACTTATCAGCTGAACTGGAAGTATGCAGAACAGCAAAATAAATGGCTTAAACAACCATCAGACAATAGAAAGCTAAACAAGTATGGTAATTATATTTTCTATAAATAGCAAAATAAACTCACAAATCAGTGGGTTTTCTTTATTAGTAATTATTGCAGAATGAAATGAATGAGAAATTATGATAGGTTTTACAGAATTACAGAGAAACTGATTGGAGCTAATTGGGATCAGCCTCCCTATTATACAGGACTACTGCCAACACCTACTGTCAGCTGTGGCTTTGTCTAGGCAAGTTGTGAAAATCCCATGGATGGTGATTTTGCAGCATCTCTGGGCACCTCCCCCACTGTTGCCCTCCTGGTAAAGCTTTTCCTTATGTCCAAACTGAATGTCCCCAGCCACATCTTGTGACCATTGCTCATTATTCACTTCATTGTTTCCCCTTCATCAGATAAAACAGCTTCTTGCATTTAATGTCATCTATCTTCTGGACCATTTTGGTACTCCTGCTGGGTCTGCATATCCCTCTTAACTTGGCAGTGGGAGCATCCACAGTGGGACACAATATTTTAAGTGTGCAGAGGTGGATTGCAATTTGATCTGCTGGACACACTCCTATTGCTGCTCAGGATGTTTGTCTTATTTACATGGAGAGCTTCTTGTTGGCTTCTATTCAGCCCATTGTCTACTTGTCCTTTTCACCAGGCTTCTCCCCAGAATCCAGTGTTTGGATGCCTGGGGTTGGCCCAGCCAAGTGCAGAACATCACACTTCATTGATAGTCATAACAATTTTTGTAATCCCTGTCTTCATGTTTATCAAGGACCAGATTGTGTGAGGCTCTGCTTTTCAGTGTGTCAACCACTCCTAATTTCCTAGTATCTTCAAAATTGCTGAGGATTTACTCTATTTTATTATTCAGATCATTGATACCGTTTGTTACTGGCCAACAGCTGGCTGATGGTTACCAATTGAGACATTGATTGGTAGCCTTTGAGATCAAGAGCCCAGGCAGCTTTCATGACATCTGGTGCACTATAAATCCTCAGCTTCCAGATGAGAGAGCTGTGGAGATGAGTTAGAAGTATTAGTGAAAGCAGGTATACTTTATCTAGTATGTGCTTGTCATCAAAATGAGAAGACATTTCATCCCTGGAGGCAGTCAAGTCAATCAGGTTTGATTTGCCCTTGGTAAACCCACACTAAATGTTGCACTTAGGACTTGTATCAACATTTATTTTGCAGTATAAGAGAAAACAGTGTGTCACTATCACTAGATAGGTGAAATTACTGTTGGCCAGTCTTCCCAGCAACTGATTCTGATCCTACAGAATCAGGCTCAGAGCCTTCACTATGGCTCTTGAGAAGAGCCAAGGACAAGGTCTCCTGGTGCACTTTGCCCTCTATGCTTAGTCCTGCCAGGTTTCTCCTCTTGACTTTTGCTCTACTGCACTCTTGACCTTGGCTTATATCCATCCACATGGAGGGTGTGCTTACGTATCCAAACAGATCAGGAAAAGAGTTAACATCTGAGATTAGACTCAAATCCACACTACAGTGCCTGCATAATTGCACCCAGAGAGGGCAAATGAACTTGACATTTCTCACAAATCCTTGCCAGGTGTGCTCCCAGTTGAGGTTTTGAAGTCTAAGCCCACCAGGCAAACAACTTTGGAGCTTGTTTTGGTTGCAATTAGTTTCTGTCCTGGCTGGTCAGAGGTTTAGCAGTGCTTAATCTTAGACTCCCAGCTGAGCAAGCCATGAACCACAGGCAGGGTGTCTGTCTTCTTCTGCCATTAGGATCTACTAGAACATTGTACATTGTAAGGACTGTACATTTCTTTCAAACTCAACAAAATTAAACTGACTTTCCAGCAGTGTATGTCATAGAATATTATTAGATTTAAGTACACATTGGTCTTGAATTCATAGATACTCCTGTGTTATACATAATAATAGTAACACACCTCTGTGCCCTGAAATTCTTTTTCTCTTGTTTTTCAAAGAAGAATGTGGCTAAACGAAATCCATTAACCCATGTGGCTAAATGAAATCCCAAGTGCTTTAGGTTTTACAGCCATACAGTCCCCACAATTCTTAATTCATAAATTCCATCATTGTTTTCTCAAGGAATTCCTTTAGAAAGGGTGTAGTCAAATTCTTTGTGACTCTTCACGCTACTGTTTTGTTTTTCAAGTCAGACTCTTTACATGGAGCGGATGAAAAAATGGATTAAAAAAGAAGTCTCTACTGAGTAAATGACAACTTTGCCTTATTTTCCCAGTCTGCACTGGATGAGGAGAATGGATGGCATTCTTAAAGGGTTACCTACCAGGGAGGCATAAAGACTTTTAATTTAGCCAGTAAATCGTCTTCCAAAGTTTATTTTTCATGCTGTGATGAGGAAAGCCATTGCACATAGCAAAATGCTTTTTTTGCTCTCTTCATTTAGCTGGTTAAATCTGGCTTTCTCTAGTGCTTCTTGTGATACAGAAGGCTAAACAGTCTGCTCAGGTCAGCTCCAAATGCAATTCCCACTGGGTGCTAAAGCTACAGGAGGTGTGGCAGTACTTTAGTTAATCTGCTTGCCATTCATTACCTGAGCCAAGTTTGCAGCATCTGTACTTATTAATGAAATAAGACTGTGTGAGAGGCACAGCAATTGATCTTTTCCAGGGTTAGGAACACTGTTAGAGCATTATAAGCCTTTGTAATGATGACGGAATAGTTCCATTACCAGACCTAACTCCAAACCTTTCCAGTACAGTAGATGCCAGTTCTTCCATAATATTTAACAATAGTTTATGGTTCATGCACTGGATCTCTTTAAGGCTTGATCATGTTCTTACAAAAGCCAGTGTTGTGCCTTTCTTCCTTGTGAGGGTTCCTCATATCATTTTCACAACTTGCCAAACTGTCTGCTCATCCAGAGCTGCTCAGAGTTTACATTTCGTGCACATATTGTGTTGGTTATAGCAGCCAGAAGTGATGCACTGAGCCAGTCTGTGCTGGGGAGCATCAGGGCACTTCCCCAGGTCATGGACAGGAGACCAGCCACAGATCATCCCTTGGACCAACTTAGACCTATTTTAAAACCATCCCGCCTAATTTTTCTGGGGAAACCTTTTTAAGGGGAGCATTTTTAATTCAGATTAATTCAGCCAATCTCAGAAAGAAAGTTAACTTGTTCTGGACAAAAACCAAAAATTCTCCAACTTGGTCCATTTATGTATCATTTGTCACCATCTGCTCCTGTAGCCATGATCAAAAAGGGAAGTAAACAAAAAAAAAGAAAGTTAAGAAGAAACAACTCCCTCAGAAGCTCATGTGATCTGTTAGCCATACACCAACATACCTTCAAAATGCACAAAATTGAGCATGTTCACATACACGTGTGTGTGCAACATTTTTACTGAGTATTAAATACGGGAAAAGAAAAATATACCTCAGGTGAAGCTGCTGCCTGTGTTTATCAAACAGTATAAATCTAGTTATCTAGAGGTTTAAATGTTTGTTTCAAGTAACCAAAGAACAACCCATTTCAACAGCCACAGATTGCATTTGAGCTCTCTTTCTTCCTGTGGATCCAAGCTGACCTCTTTCCTTCTCTGTTGATATTTGCAGGCAACTATCAAAAAAGATTAAACAGATTAATACCATCAGAGCAATGTAGCTGCACAGAATTTCTCTTGTCAGCTTAACAGAATGTGTTGATGGTGAATTTGCTTTGTAATGCTACAAGTTCACTGGATATTGCTATCCAGGATAATGATGTCCTGCCAGATCCATTGTGCTGGAGGAAAAAGTGTCCTTTGCCCTTCCAGCGCTTGTGATGGAACAGGACTTAGGCAAAAATAATTACCTAATATTTGTCTAGGGGCTTATCTGCACAGAGAAGCCAAGCAAAAGGGACCTTGTGTTTCTAGGAAAAAATTGCCTGAGAAGAAAAGAGGACTTCAAGGCCAGAATTGAACAAAATGTTCTCAATTCTTCAAAAAATAAGAAGTCATGGGAATCTGTCGATTTTGATAAAAGCAAAATGCTACACAAGTAAAGAGAGTAATTTCTACTTTTCCATTTTACTTCAGTACGTCCAAAACAGTTCCTCAGTTCCTTCAATGTCAGAATGTTAAACTTAAGTTATTTAATTACATTTAAACATTTTTGTTAACATAACTAGATAGAACCATATATTATACTTCAGATAGATATCTTTATTTATATATATTTAAATATATAGATAGATATACATATATTAGCCTTATGCATCTTATAAATGAGAAGTTTAGTAGCTTTTGTAGCCATGCCCCATAGCCCTGTAGCCCTCCCATGTCCAGAGGTGTCCCTGGCATGTCAGGTAGAAGCTACAGCATCCTGGAATGGCCAGAGAGAAGACTGCTACTACCAGAAAAATGGTTTCATCTTATAGACTGCTTCTGGCCCATTCCCAGGAAAATCAGCAAACCAAATGTGGGTGGATTCTTCCAGCAGGTTTCCCAGCCCTTTTCTGCTTTAGCATTCAGTCTGAAGACATGAAAAGGTGAAGATAAGAGGTTTGAGGTGGCTCAATCAGGATGGCAGATCAATCTGGGCTAAAGCTCAGGTCTCTGGTGATCTGTACTCCCTCTTAGTGACGCAGTGCTGGCTTTAATTGCACCTGTTGACTGTAAAGCCTGAAGCCTGTGGTACAGGTAGGCTACTGGTAAGAAAATGCAATGCATGTACATAATTATTTCCTTTAGATATGGTGTTAATGACCATTGCTCATTGAGCTCTAAATAATTCTGGATTTTGGAGAGGAAATTTTGCAACATCGAGCCTGAAGCTTCTTAACTAAACTTGATTCTTATTTGGCTTGTTCTTCAAGACAGACTTGCAGGCCTCATCCTGCAGAAGTGGGGAATTCAGGGTGACTTTGACATGAAAATAGACAATATATTCTTAATCTGGAAAGCAACTGACTGAGGTTAGCCAAATGATCAGGTTAATAGTTATCTCCCGTACTTTGCTTCTTTTTGAAGTGGCGAGGAAGGCCCCCAACAGATTTTTTCAAGAAGATCGTGGCAGTAACAACTCACTGAGTGCTCAGCATGTTTCATGAAAATCTTGTTCTAGATTTTAATATGTATTTTCCCTAGATAGAAACACAGTAATCCTTCAGGCTGTGCCAACCAATATTACACCCCCTAATTTTTAACTTGTCTTAAATAAAGCTTGAGAGCAATTAAATTATTTTAGAATAATTTTAATGTTCCATCTTTCAAAATGTAAAATTCAAGTCTGATGTATCTTCAGAGCCATAATCAGAGTGGTTTCATTTGCAAATCACTAAGGAGATTGAGAGCTCCAGGTATTTAATTTATCCAAATCACCCTGAGAAGTTAATCTTCACCTGTAGTGTACTTTGTACTTTTATTTTATTCTAAAATCTACTAGTGAATTTTCAGCAAACCCTGCTAGGATTCAGCTTCTGCAGTCAACTTTAATCCCTTTAGAGTGGCCAAACCAATGAAAATGGCCAATAGCTATTGCATACAGTAAGGGGATCTAAAACTTGTCTCCAATGTTGTGGATCTGCGACTCAGAAAGAACATAACTGAAATCTACAGTCCTAGCAGTAAAAGGCAGCTATACAGGTTCTGAATCTAACATGGATTCAGAACTTAATTTTTGCTATTTATGACTTAATATTTTCTTGTTCAAGTAGGAAAGCCTTATTGAACTGAGCAATTCCACACTGTCTCATTGTAAATATTTCCAATAGAAAGTCCACCTTAACTACCATTATTAATCCCCTTCACAACCAGCAGGGAAATACAGATATTAGTGGGTGATTCAGATAAATGTCTAAAAAAGATGAACCTCACACTCTGTAGTTGCCAGTTTTTTCCCCATGTTTATAAAAGGATCTTAGGGAACTCACTCAGATGTAGACATCCACATCATGGATGTCTCACTTCAGATGAGAGAAGTTACATTTCTTTTCAGAAGAAACCACTTCTGCTCTTTTCCTTGCCTACTGGAGAGAAGAATAAGATAGCTATTTCTCCTCTACATGATAGCATCTGGAGATAACAGAGAAGAACCTTTGGGTTGAGCATGTAGAGAAGATGGAAGAAAGAAACAAAGAGGCAGGAAAATTTAGGTATTCCATGATATGCTGGGGTCTTTTCTTCTGCCTGCCTGACTTTTTGCTGAGCAACATGGAGTCCTGCTGCTCTGGCAAGCAAACAGAGGTGAAACTTGGCCAGAGGATAAAGTTGTACTGTGTTATAATTGTGCAAACCAAGGTGGTTGGACACATCCAAAAGGGAGTATGACATTTCGGCATTAAATTTTAAATGTAAAATTTTTTTACAACATATATTGAAATTTTTAAAATTTTAATCTTTATTTTGTATAGCCACGAGTATCAGAACTTTGAGGTTTCACAAAAAAATGGAAGACCTTCTGTTCAGCTCTACTTGTCTTGTGCAAGGTGACTTCATTATGATTTCAGATATGTCACAGCTGAGGAATAACTTCTTACTCGTGTAGATGAACATGTGTAGGAAGAGAATGTTATTAGTGTACTCCTACTGCAAGCAAAACAATTTGAACATATTAGCTTCAGCTGTAGTTGCTTTTTAAATTGCTTTTGTCATCTATAAGGTCAATGTAGAAGGAGATTTTACAGAAAAGAGTAAGAAAAGGGGGCAATAAAATGATACTGAAAGCAAAGAGGAAGAAGAAATATATCCAGGTGGTTTTGTATTGGAGGTGAAGCATTGTGAACAATCGTAGTTGAGCAAAGTAGACAATGAAAAGGATTAGGGAACATAAGACAACACAATGTTAGCTCCAACCATGAAGTGATGGAATGGAAGGACAATTCAATAAGATGATAAGAATGAAAGTCTGAAACTCTTTAATTAAATACTTTAGTGAGGCATTACCTTAGATAATGTTGGAGCTCTACAAAGATCCGCTGCCTTCTACCTCCCACTTTTAATATCCAAGTCTAAAATTCAGATCCTCAGGGCAGCTGCACTGTTACCAACCAAACATGGAAATGTCTACAACCTCCAGGTACCTCATCTGAGGTTTTGCTGTGAAAGGAGCTGTTTGAATAGAGATTTGAAGAAAGGCAAGAACTTCATAAGCCAGGGATTTCTTTGTCTGATCCCTAGAAAACTCTCAAAGTGTTTTCTGCAGGTCTCTCTTGATAGTCACAATCTGGTGATCATTCTCTGCACATGGTTAAGCCTCACCTAATGTGACCTTAGAGTGGCTTTAACTTCTTGTGTTCTTCTTTGTACTAAATATCTGGATGTGAATGGTATCTGGAAAGTGAATTCTCATTTCACTGACCCAATTCACTGACCTAAACTAAACTGTGTCCCAGAGAGCCATCTCTTTCCTTATCTATTTTATCTCCTTTTTCTTCTCTCCTCCTTCCAATGAACAAATGACTTTAATTACTTTCCTTTCCACCTGTGTGCATGGAATAACCATGCTAAGATCCCTGTCAACCTTTGCCTGAAGGCATCTTATGTGATGTGGGAAAGGCAAAGGTAGGTCCTGTCGGAGAGGTGCAGTGGTGGGAAGGTGGGATGGGTAAGAAGCATCCCAGCTTCTAGGGAAAGGAATGCTTTTCCTGAGTAGTTTAATGGAGTGCAGAGTAGCCTAACTTGACTGGTTTTGTTTTTAAAGGACTGTGTTTATTTGGGCAATGCATATGTTTGGCCTTCCAAGGACAAACAGACCATTGGAGATGGTGAACACTCTGTGTGCACATGGCCTTTTCTAATGGACTGTGGTGGAGTGATCTGGCAGTTTTGCCACTTTGAGGGTACCTTGCTCTCTAGGTCACTGGCACAAAGAGTATTTTTGATGTCAACATAGAACAAAGTTCCCTGTGATCAGCTGCCTGTTTACTGCAAACTCACCTATGGCTAAAGCCTGTTTGGAAGTAGAAGAAAATCCAGTACAGAAGGACAGTGAACTCTCTGGAGCAAAAGTCTACAACAAGCCTTCTCCCAGGCAGAAACAATGGGCTTGTCCACATAAAATTCTCTTTCTGCCAGGCTCCTAGGCACCCTGACTGCTGGATCCCCACATTTCTTGATCAAGGGGAAGACTGTTTAGACTTCATTTTTATTGAGCAAACAAACACTGCCTTCCTCAGAAATATCTGCAACTCTGGCATGGCTTCTCATATAACTGCACTGTTAACTAATATGTGTTTCACTAATGCACACATTAATATAAAAAATGGAATATAAAAAATCAAGAAATAAACATCCTGCCTTTTCTCTTAAGAGCATCTGCTGTTGGTTAAGCTTTCCACTGTCGAACCTTTCACTGGTTGTGTTCTGTTTGAGGAAGCAGCTAACCAACTGCAGCTCTTTCAGTGTGACACAGCAGTACATTTTATGTAATTTTCACATGATTTTGCTGGCTCTTCTCTTTTTTCTCCATAAGCTTTTTTTAAATATGTTTTTTTAAAGTGGACATCAGATAGATAGGGTATCCTGGTAAAATCCTTTCCATGCAATAAAATTTCTTCTTTTTTTTTTTTCCAAATCTGTGAACTTCTCCTTCTTATGATGATACAATTTCAAACTCTTACTGTCAAATGCTGAATTGGATTCTGTTTTCCATAGTTCAGAAATTTTCTTTCTCTTCATTGCAGCAGAAATTTTATCCATAAGAACCAGCCAAAGTATTTATAGCAATTGATTAATTACACTAGTCTCTATTTGTTGTGTATTTTTCTGCAACTTTGGAACTGTTTGTTGCATATATTATGCATGACTATTTCAATCAATTTGCTGTGCACAGGCTACTTGTTCCAACTGTGTCTCTGGCTGTTCAGTTCTCTTGTTCAATCCACTTGGCATTTTAAAATGAAAAATAGACCTTGTCATGGGACTGTGTACTGAATCAGACAGACCTTTGTTCTGATCTGCTCTAATAATTCTTTTATTTGTGCATATTTACACACCAGAAAAAGGAAAAAATATCAGAAGTAAAACTTGTGATATTAGGTTGTTCTAAGGAATCTACAACAGTTAAAGAAAAAATTTTGATAATTTTCAATGTCCAAATGGAACACTTCTTGCTGTCCTTTGCAACACATTTTTTCACTTCAAAACTACAGTAAATGAAAATTAACTGATTTTTAATGGAAATCAATAATTACAAAAATTTTGAAGATTCTTGTTTTTTGTCATGTTTTAGGGCAGGTATATACCTCACAATTCCACTCCATTCCAGAGACATGACTGGTTTTTGGAGTCTTGGTGCTTTGTTTGTATGGCCAAAACTATTATATGCAGTAGATGAAAAACAAACCTCATGATTAGTTTTTATGTGATAACAAATTTGATATCCTATGGGCATAAGAAAATATTCCTGAGAACTTTCATGGAAAAAGTGAAAAGTATTAAGATTTAATAATTTTTAATGTTTTTCTGAAAGTGGAAATAAATAAATTTAATGAATACTTATTTTTTTAAAAGCATTTTCCAGTTTTAGTGTCTTTGTTTATATTAGAGGAAATCTTAAGGCCACTGCCAGAGGTGTAAGCTTTTTTTTAATAGATAAAATGCTGCTTTCAAAGTATCACGATCAACACCTGGGCCTGTCTCTTGCTGTCTGGCCTTGGGCAGATCACGTAAGCTATGTTGCTCACACTCTTTGTATAGACAGCAGGTTAAAAAATTTCTATCTTCTACTCTTTTTTTCTTTTGTTATTTTACTCTACTCCCTTCTGTGAGAAGGAAAGCTCAGATTTATCTTACCTATCTTTCAGCAATTCAGGTGCCTGCACTATTTATGTATAGCCAAGGGAGAGAATTACCTCCAGAGGGCAAGTGGCTGACAAATGTCTGAAGCATCCTACATAGTGTCCCATTGTTTATAGGAGAAGTATCAAGTGATTTTGGCCCTAAATTAGATTTCTCAGGTAAATGGCTCAAGTTAGGTCAGCTGAATCCAGGCTAGACTTTCTTTCATTAATAGACACTACTTATCATAGAGGGTCCTGATACAGGGGCTGCAAGTAAAATATGAATACTGACAAAACAGTAGTAATGCTTTATCCAGCAAATGACAAAGCTGGTGACAAAAGTTCTTAGATGTTTTTCCCTTTTTTAATAGCATCTGAACAAAGACAACAGTACAGGCTCTTTTACTATCAGGACCTAATCTTTAAAGTACATCAAAGTTACTCAAGCAAAGCCTAAAATGTCAACTTGACTGGAATCAAAGTCAAATAGATTCAGCCAAAAGGTTATTGTCCACTTGTGTTTCTAAAATGCTCTGTTCTTGGCACCGAAAAGGAAAATTATCGGGAAGCCTTCCCCAGGTGACAACAGTTTGTCAACTCTTTCCTGCCCTTTTTAGGAGCATAAGTCTTATCTTTTACAAATGAGGCTTTCAAAGTTCAAAGAACTGCTCTTCAAAATTCTGTGAAGTCAGGTCACCTTATCAGCACTCTCCTGTTTGAACCACTCTTACACGGTTCACTGTAAAGGCTGAACATGCAGGTTCATAGCACTTGATTTATTTCTCTGTCCCTGCCTGCCCTGGGCTTGCAGGACTGTACAATAAAAGAGGATGATGGCATAGCTCTTTTCCAGAAAATGTACTTTTGAGAGTGTCCCTGTTAGGAAAATATTCTCTTGCAAATATTTACTCCACTTTTGACCAAAAACTAAAAACAAGGTTCCAACTGTGCAAGCTGAACTGGCCAGAGGACACCCTGAGTTATCAGCATGTGTGTATTTCTGGGAGACAGGACATTGCAATGATTTACTTCTGATTTCTGGCAAAGTGGACACATTTTTACTGCAATTTTGGGCTTGAAAACTCAGTTTCTCTCCTTGTCTTAAGAAATAGGTGATTTTCCTTTCTGATTACATTAGATCAGGGCAGTTTCTTCCGACACTGTGGAAAACAAGCACAGCTCCAGTCTCATCCCAGACTGTCTCCCAGTGGTGGATGACAAACCATGTTGGATCATCAGCTGTGGCAGAGACCTCCCCATCCCGCAGGTATTTACATATTTGAGGTTACAAGTCCCACAGCTATATGTGAACATACATAAGAACATAAGAAAAACACATACATACATGCATAAGAAATCTTAGCAAGGCAAAGGATGTTTGAGCTCTTTTTTAAGTTTGGCCCAGTATCAAAGAGTTTAAGAAAATGCAAATTAAGGAAATCCATAACCAAACCTAAGCCCCAGGCTCCTGAAATCTTTGAGCTGAAGTTCTCAATCTTCACATAAGGGTTTGGATGTTTCCTATCTAAAATCAAATTGCTTCCATAAAATCCCTCCCATCCCACCTGTCTAGACAAGGCCCGCAGAGCAGAAATTCATTCTGTCCTACACAAAATTACTGTCCTGTTCTTTTCCATATACACACCAACTTGCACCTAAGTTCTCTGCCATAATAGCCAGGTCATCTCCTCTTGCTATTTTCAATGTCTGTGTGTCAATACATAGAGGCTGTCATGATGCAGGTGAGTGGAAGAAAGAAAACAATGTGACTGAAATGGAATTCTCCAGAGCAGGGTTCATTCCCAACCTTTATAATAAATTGATCTACTGGTCATGGCTAAGTATCATTGTCTGGGTCTTGGAGTCCAATTCTTAGGGAATAACAATAGTCTTCTTATCTTTTGTCCGACATTTTCGTTCATGTTTTAAGTTTTGAGGATTGGAGATTGACTTGGTGAAATGGCGTTTGTATAGGAGAAATCAAAATCTAAATATTTCAGTGACAGAAAGATGATCTGTCAAAGCTGTTTGGATGTTTGCTCAATCCCTCAATTATTTTCTTCTGAAGTAATACAAGAGTAAGAGGATGCAATTTTATGGCATCTGAATAAAGGTCTGCTGTCCTTAAAAAATGATTGCTTTATGTTCAAATTGATATAATTTCAGTGCCTACTTATCTCTGGTTTTCTCTCAAACTAGATATTACAGTACTGTTTCTGTGTATTAAAATAATTCTGTTTACTGGAAACCTAAGGTACTGTTTTCCAGAAAGAAACCACTTTTAAACAAAAATGATGTATGAGAAAGAACTTGACCTCTGCACAAATATCCTTGTCTCCATCTAGCTTCGATAAAGCTGGTGGAAATCTTCTAAGGAGAGCTGAGTTGGATGCTCTTGTGTGTAAACCAAGATATATGGCCTCATAACTTTTTCAGCGTGTCTTATTTATTCAGTGAATTCCATTGTCTCTTTCCACAGGGACCCTTGCAATCTCCTCTGTCAATAATTCCAGTCATCAAATCCCAATGGCCAAATTGCCACAACCGTAATTGTCACCTTCTTTTTGCTTTGCTGTTCTTCCTCACCTGCCAGCATCAATATATTTAAGACACAGCCTATAAAAATAACCAGGTAGCATGCAGAGAATAACCAAGCACTCCTTCTGCTTCTCTTGTTTTCTCTTCTGTTCTCTCTTTTTTATCTGACTGCTACATAAAATCCTAGTGATGAATTATTGAATAGTTTGGATTGGAAGGAGCCTCAAAGCATCTCATTCCAACCCCCCAGCCATGGGCAGGGACAGTTTTCACTAGATCAGGTTGCTCAAAGCCCCATCCAACCTGGCCTTGAACACTTCCAGAGATGGGGCATCCACAGCTTCTCTGGGGAATCTGCCAATGTCTCTCAACCCCAATAGTGAAGAACTTCTTCCTTGTATCTAACCCTACCCCCTCCAAATTTAAAGCCATTACCTCTTGTTCTATCACTACATGCCCTTCTATAACAAGTCCCTCTCTAGATGTCTTGTAAGACCCATTTAGGTACTCAAAGGCTGCTCTCTGGTGCATTCTATTCTCCAGGCTGAAAAGCCCAAATACTCTCAACACTCTCCTGTCTATATAGGAGAGGTGCTCCAGCCCTCTGACATCTTTGTGGCCCTCCTCTTGACTCGCTCCAGCAGGTCCAACATCCTTCTTATGTTGGGGGCTCCAGAAATGGATGCAGTACTTCAGGTGAGTTCTCATGAGACCTCTTGACCGACTGGCCACACTTCTTTTGATTCAGCCCGGGATATTGTTGGCTTTCTGGGCTGCAGGTGCACATTGCCAGATCATCTTGAACTTCTTGTCAACTAGCACCTCCAATTCTTTCCCCCCAGGGCTGCTCTTGACCCACTGTCCATCCAGCCACTATTAGAAGCTAGGTGTTATTCAAAGCAGAATCCAGCAAAGGCTGTCAGTCTTCCAGGCAAGGAATTGCTTTTTTTGTTGAAGTGCCCAGCATATTTTGAAGGAAGAGTTTAGGATAATGACTATTGATGTTGTTACCACACAGGGGAAGACAAATTGTTATCTGTGTCTTGCAGGTATTTTTTTCCACATTGCAAAGAGCAAGGAATGTGTACGTACATTGTGTGGTACAATAACTGCACAATCAATTACCTGCTCCTTGCGTTTTAAGTGATAGGCAATTGTTGCACACCCACTTCTTTATGTCTGATTGCTCAATTTATTTACTTAATTCATTTAGGCAGAAGAATCCTTGATGGTTCCAGCTATCCAGCTTTCTAGGCTAGAGCTGTGAGCAATCAATTATCTCCACCAGACTGAAAAGCAGAAATGCATGCATGCAGCCTTCCAACCCTATCTATAAGGGTAGTGCAAGCCATTTGCTATAGAGTACAACTCCAACCAGATCATTCTGATTTCTTTCCAAAAGCATACTTCCTTCCAGAGGTCTGAGAGCTGTTTCTCTTATCTGTAATAAGAGCAGAGAGTATACAGAAACCAAGGTGAAATTACTTAAATGTGCCATGCAAAGGTGTGTAGAGCAGCTTAGATGAGGTGGCTGTTTATGGGAGCATCCTGGCTTTTAGACTGAGCCATAGAATATCCTGAATTGGAAGGGACCTACAAGGATCATCAAGTTCAACTCATGGTACTGCATAAGGCAATCCCAAGAAGCACATCATGTGCCTGAGATTATTGTCCAAATGCTTCTTGAGCTCTGTCAGACTTGGTGTTGTGACCACTTCCCTGGGGAGCCTGTTCCAGCTCCCGATGACCCTGTTGCGGAAGAACATTTTCCTAATATCCAACCTAAACCTCTTCTGACACAACTTCAGGCCACTCCCTTGGGTCCCGTCACTGTTCACCAGAGAGATCAGTGCCTGCCCCTCTGCTTCCCCTATGAGGAAGATGTGGACCACAATAAAATTTCCTCTCAGTCTCCTCTTGGAGGAGCAAGAGGAGCTAAATTGCATTGGAGTGATCCCTGAAGGACTTTCCATCCCCTGAGTCACATTACCTGGCCACGTCTGACTGTACCAGGACCTGGGATGAGGTAGAAATTTGCTACTCCTGAATAAAAAATGTGGAAAGTTTTTTATGAGAGCTATGACAAAACTTTCTGGAGATGTTGAGGAATAGCTGGTCCCAAGCTGAAGAACCACTGTTAACAGGTTCTCCATTTCTATGGCAACTCCAGAGCTCTGGATGAGGATGACCATGAATGCTCACTTGTGTGCCAGCAATGCAGTGAGTGTATTGGGTCCATGCTGAGGGTCTGCTGTGGGGCTGCAGGGCTCTCTGTGGGGAGAGGCTGGGGATGCCCTAAGCCAGACACAGCCAGGTCCAGCAGCTCCACAGGTCCAGCCCTCCACCGGGCACAGCTGAGCCCCTCATCCAGGATGGGAGCACTGGGGGAAAACAGGTTCCACATAGGGCCAAAGGTGGCAGTGGGAGAGAGGGAGGGCTGGAAGAGAAGGAGGGCTGGAGGGGCTGCAGACTGGAGCAGAGACGCACTCCTACAGCCCAGGGGATATTCCCTGCAGGAGCTGAGGCTGTGGAGAGTCTGGCAGGAGCTGCTGCCCCTGAAGAGCTGCAGCCTGGGGAAGGGCCCATGCCAGGGCAGGGAGACCCTTAGCCAAGGCTAATCCAGTGCAGAAGGAAAGTGGTGCAAAGTCTGGAGAGAAGGCTTATCCCAAATGCCAATTGTGTCATTATGTCACAGCAGGCTTGCGTCAGCTGCAAGGCAGTGTCATAACAGGTCCTGACACTGCTCTTGCTGACAAGGAAACCCTGGCAGAATCTCCTGCAAGTTTTCTTTCCTGCAGTCTGGCTATACACATGACAGGCTGGGGAGTGAGTGCTAAATTTATCCCACCCCATCATGGTCACACAACTGGAACACTTCCTTTAGCACCTAGACTGACTTGATTTGGGGCTTGGCAATCCCAGCGTACATGAGAAGACAGTTCAGGGAATTTAGGTACCTACAGAGGGCAAGCCATCATAGGTGTGAGGTGTGAGCTATCCTGCCCTTTGGAAATGCCTGTCTGTCGGCACGGATTATAGAGGACCTACAATCTAGGTAGGATTGAATCTGGGCTACTTCTCGAAAACAGGAATGGAAGGCCATTTTGGACTTCCAACAAAGGGCACCCTATATACATCTCTTTATAGCCTTGACTGATTCATAACAACTTAGCCCCAGCAGATGAAGGACTGTAGGAAGACTGAAATAGTAAACAAAAAAAAAAAAAAGAATTGGAAAGTGTCAGCATTTCCAAAGAGTTTCTGGATGGCTGATGGGAAGGAGTTCTACGATAGCAACTCTGCATTGCAGATATTCATTGCAGGAAACTTTACTATTTCTGCAAGAGATTTGGCATAACAGCGTCACAGCCCTCAGACATTATGACAAGGTAATACCTCCCACTTTGAAGAGAAAAGCTTCAGATCCTCTGTGATGCTTTTCGGAGATTAATGCTTCAGAATTTCTGTAACGGTGGGAGACCAATATCCCATGGCAATTCTTTACTCGATCAGCCCAATCTCTTTAAGTGTGTGTATTTGATAATCTTTTTTGATTTGAGTTGGTTGCTAACAGCCCATGGCTGTATGGACAACACCTTACAATTATCCATCACCTTACAATTATCCATCACCTTTCATCTGGAAGCCTTAGGGCTTTGCACATATGAATTTTATATTAATAATTAATTGTGTTAATAGTAATGCCTCTTCCTTATTCAATGCAGGAATTGAGATTCAGAAAGGCTACTGAGTTTTTAACCAAGGATATCTAAAGTTGGGTCCTGTTTAGATGAAGGGAATCAGTGTTGTGGTAATTACTGCATCATTGTGTTTCTGGAGACACCCAGTGAAGACAGACAGCTCCAGGACTAAACAAAGGAGTTGTTTTACTGGACTAATATAACTAATGTCAAAAAACCCACAGGTTTCTGCCTACTTTTCCATCTGAGTATGTGCTTAAATAGTCAGAGGTTGAGATCATTCACATGCTCCAGTGAAGCTAATAAGACAGAGCAAATTCCATAGTCATAAGCCTAACTGGGGCCTAAGGGAGGACTGTATTAAAGTCGCTGTTAATGATAGTAAAGCACCGATTACTGACACACAATTATCTTTGGATCAGTGAGGATCCCCTGCAGTGGTGACTTCTGTCTGCCTCCCTGCAAATCTGCTAGGTGTTCCAGCACAGGGACCTGAGGAAGAGGGGAATGGTGGACTTTCAGTTTATTGTTCCAAGGACAAAAGCCCTTAGGCATCTGGGAGGCAAGCTTAGCAACAAAGCATTAAGCATGCATCTAAGCACCCTTTGAATAGGCAGTCATGAATAGAAGTGTAATTTGAGGGTAAGGGGGAGAGGGTGAGGTTCCAAGTACAAACCACTGCCAAGGGCATTGCAGAAAAACCCTCAAATAAGCAAGCCAGGCTGGTCTCTTCAGCCGAGCCGAGAAGGTGTTGGTGAGAGAGAAAGTCCTGGTCATACTGCTTGATGCAATAGCACCGAGAGAATGTGAAGTGTTCCTGAAGTGCTATGTATTTATTTTTATTCCTACCCACTCATTATTGTATCTGACACCAGTTCAAACAGACATTGTGGCATGTCTTTATGCTGTGTGTCCCTTTAAGAATTTCTCTGTGCATACCCCATAATCTTCCCCTTCCCAAGCAGTCCTGTGGTGTGTGTGGCTAAGCAGCACATGATTGTAATAGGTTAAAGAGAGTAATTAACAGAGACCACATCAGAGCTCTTGCAAAACATACAATGTGTTTATTCAGCATCGTGTCGGCTAATTCCTAATGAAAGGGCACTGCACAGCAGAGTGCAGGACCCCAGTGGTCAGAAATAGTTCCACTTAAATGTTATTTACCTATAAAGAGCTCAGTTCTAATTAGGGGCGTGGGAGCCAGCAAGGGTGAAATCTAATCCTTGTCCCAACCATATCCTTCATGCTAGTGCCTAAAAAAGTCTTTGAATAGATACACAAATGCTCAGTTGCTTTTGATTTGTATGCTTTTCCGCTCCTCTAAACTTCCTGCTTTTGCCTGGAAGTAGGACAGAATGAAAGATCATTACAAGATTTGGCTCTGTGGTATTTGTTCAAACCTCACGCACGCACACGAAATTAAAAATTGCCTCATCTCACAAGATACTGTAGAGCACTGAGAGCTAAACAAACTTTGTTTCCTTGTGCTAGGCTGGAGGCCGTAAAAGCTAAAATCTCCTTTGTTTTGCACAATATATTAGCAGTCTGTTTATGGTACTTACAAGGATGCTGCATCCTATGGAATCTCACCATTGTGAGATGTTATACAGTGATTCGTGTCATTATAAATATACACCATGAGATCAATATAAACAAAAATACTAAACCCAAAGTAAAGCGTGGACATGAGACACAGGAAAATCTAATCATTTAATTATATATTTTTAAATCACTTTGCTGTAAATTGTTGGCTTTTTGTTTTCATGTATTTTTATTATTTTGTCACTATAATTATGAATTGTATCCACTTTTTATGTATAAGGAAAAACGCGGGCTTGTGTGGACATGAACAGACTTGTCACTGCTGTTACCTGCTTGCTAGGACTGTAACCTGACAACGTGTTCGAGCTTTCTCCAGACCTGGTGGGGGGCTTGTAGCCACTGCTGCCTGAATGGTAGCCAGCGTGTTCGGGCTTGCTCAGGCTTGTACCCCAGCACAGTAAGCACAACACGACCCCACCAGAAACTGCCTATAGAAGGGGCAGTGACCAGGGGTAGGATGGATGTGTTGGCGGAGCGCAGACTCCCCGTGCCCCCAGTGCTGCTTGCCCATTCCTTATCAACGAATTAATAAATTGCCTTATTGACTGACCTACCCGATTGTGGTGAGTAAATGTGTAACACCGTCAAAATTTTTTTACATTAATATTTATTCCCCCTGCATCCCAGTAAATGAGACAAATGTTATTATCTCCTATCAGAAACAGGAACAGAGATTCATAAAAATGTTAAAATACTTACGAGATGCAGCCAACCTTAAAGGCACCCTGGTGGTCTTGAAAATTAGGTTTAGCTGTCTAAAGTCTTTGACTCCCAAGAGCAGCATATTTACATGAGGACAAGTAAATGGTTTTAGTATCTGACTACCCCCTTGCTCCTCTGCTGGACATGCACATGCAGACCACTGAAAGGACAGGTCTGGGGAACACATTCCAGATCATGTTAATGTGCTTCTGCTCCAGAGAGAGTTACCCCTCAAGGAAGAACCTGGGCAGGTTCTCTCAGGTTATTCTGTAAGAGATGGAGAATTGGAGAAGGATAACGTTCCTACAGGGAACCAGGGTGGAAAGGAATAGGTAAGGATGCCTTCACCCCACTACTGGCTTCAGTCACTTTGGTACTACCTGTGTGTATCCTGTTGCTGGCTGCACTGAGCCTTCTGTTTCTAAGACGACCTTCAGGGTCTAAGCATGGGATTTCTCTGGTGAATGATTTAATCAAAGTGGATCCCACCTGTTACTACAGGATATCTGTGGAGGTAAATCCTGAGAGCAGGGCAGGGTGATGAGAGTCATCTGCCAACTGCTTGTAATCCTCAGGGTGATATTCCTTGGGCCAGAGAAAAGTGGAGGGCTCTTCCAAGCTGCCAGGAAATTTGGCAGGATGATGACAGAAGTAATGAAAAATGTACCAATTTGTGCTTCCACTTCAGACATACCTTTGAGCATGTTCATCAAAAAGTTCATGAACTAGGGTTTGAGGAACACTTTTTTGTCCTGTAATCTGGTAATTTCCCTTTTATAAGCCTTTCATTGTGTTTCCTTTTTTTCATGCTAGAGATGAAACCTGTAGGTTCTCCTTCCCAGGATGCTGCGTGAACTTTCTCTTCAGTTAGCTATGAACCAGGCTGGTTCACCCCCAGGTTTCACTTTGAGTCTGAAGTTTGAACAATCCCAGGATCTCAGCACAAAATCATATGCAAATGAAAGTGTAAACAGTTGTGAGTTAGCCAGTATTTTGTTCATGCAATGACATTCATGAGTGTCTGTGAGTCTGTGCATGGATTGGTTGTGTCCCAAACACTCTCTGTGCACTGAACAGTACAGTATCTTCTAACTCCCCCTAGTTCCTCATGACCACTGAGTCAGTTTAAACCCAGCTCAAATTGGCTGCATGAAACCTGTCAAGTTGTAAACTGCATTTCCAGCACCAAACCCCTTAAACTTACCTGTTACCCTATTTTTTAAAAATTATTATTTTTATTTCCCAAATAGTTTGCATCTGATTACCAAGTAGTTTGTCTTGGGTTGGCAATTTTTAATTTTTAAAAATATTATTATTTATTTGAAGATCCCATTTATTGTAGGTAGACAAATGGAAATCTCTCAGCAATGTGTGAGTAAGAAGGACTTCAAGAACTTGCAAATTGTAAGCCAGAGGGACAGAGGTTTGAGTTACATATAGAAAACCTCTGCCAAAATTCTCTTATGTGAAAAACATGTATTTACACAGGACAAGAGAAATGTGTAGTTAGTTTGATAATGCCATAGATGTGTCCGTATGGATTCCAGGGAGATTTTGAGGGTATATTTCCAGATTCTTAGGATCCTGCACTTAAGACATCAATTTTAATTAAATTATAAATTATGGGTATTTAAAATTGTCACTTCTAAGGGAACACACCAGATTTTATGGTACTGAGAGTTGTCAAATGTTGCAGCAATATTAAAATTGTTCCTAGTTGTTAACCATTATCTGAAAATTGCTGTCTGTGATGTCTTATTATGCCATAGGAAGAGATTATGTTGCAGGAGTATGCAACAATGAAGTTGAATATTTTTCCTTTCAGGTATTTGTGTTCCCATGGCTAGCACTGCTAAGCTCATCTGCACATTTGTTTTTTCCTCCAAAAATCAGTTACTCCAACCACTCTTTTTCCCCCCAAACCCTGCCATCAATAATAAAAGGAAAAAAATTAGCATCATAAAAATTCCTGTTTTGATTTTCTTCTGAGTTAAAGTTTTATTTCCTCTCCCTTTGCTCCCCTCTAGCTTTCAGGTGTGTCTCAGCACAGAATCATTGTGAAAGGCACACCGTTTCTCCTGATGTAAGAGGGATGAACTCAGCCAAAATGACATTCTTTAAAGCCAAATGGAAAGAAAACAGCTTTGAAGCACAGGAAGACATGAACATTCAGTGTTTCCTTCCGCCCCTGTGTCTTTCAGTGAGGTACTCCCAATGATTTCTAAGGTATTATCTTTTGCCTTTTTAGATTCTTCATTGATTTTTTTTCCATCCCATTTGTAATGTGAAAACTAAGTCCTGTCATGGACTTTCTATAAAACACGTAATAGAAGAGTGGATTATGATAGAGCCTTTTACTGTTTTAGTCCTGAGAGCTTCTGCTTCTCCAAACAAGGGGCAATGATTTAGCCAGCAGTGAGCAGCAAGTTGTTCAGAGACAATTCATCTCTTTGGCCATTAGTAATCAGATTCTTTCTGTCTAGCCCTTCTTCTGCACGTGCTCTTTTTTCTTCTGGTAGAGGTGGTGTGCCTGAGAGGTGTGAGAGACTGAGTGCCCTGTGGCACTTTTGCACTGCCAGGGCTTTTAGGTTGGTATTTCTGTAATAAGTCCCCACAGATGTTACATAGAACATTTGGAACATTAAACTCCCTAAACATGATTTTGGAAAAAACAGCTATAAGCTTATAGCTTTAGATCCTGGAGACCTCAGCTGAGGATTCCTGCAGGCCTTATTGCCCGGCTAGCTAAGAGAAAAGGTGAAAGAACAGAAGAAAGGAAACCATATTATCTCCATTTTATAGATACATTGCTCATATGTGAGTCATGCACAAGGAATGAATGACAAGGTCTGAATGACTCATTTGGAGGACCAGTCCAGCAGTTGAAATAAAAACCTCCAGTTTCTGTTTTTCCTTTTAGCTGGAATAAATCAAAGCAGCAATGGAAAGCAGAGGCGCGATCTCAAAACCCTGTGATGGGTCTGTTTGAAGAAGTAAGTGTAGAAGTACTTGATTTTTCAAATGAAAATTCTGTTCTGCAGCTCAGCTCAGAAAGAGATAAACATCACTGTTACGTGGAATTAAATTGTTCCAGAAAATAAAACAAAAACAAGTGAAAGTGATATTCTGTTACACCAAGATAAAGTGAATGGAAGACGTCATGGGGCAGGATGATCCAGAGGCCCAGAATATGCAACTTCAGCTTAAATCAGCATGGTCTGTGGGTGCTCAGCACCTTCCAAAATCTGTCCCCTCAGCATCTTTTTCCTTAATCGGAAGTCCTGGATCATTGCCAAACACTAAAATGTCAGGTTAGGCAAAAGAATGTTAGTTAACTTGTTGAGTCAAGAGATTTCATGTAACTTGCTTTAGAGGGAGACGGTTTTGTTCTGAGTGTAAGCCAATGGTTAAATGTACTTTTAGAACTTAAATATATTTAATTAGGAATTAGAAGCTTGATAAGGCGAAAGGAATGGGAGAACTTTGCAGCTTCCATCACGTGAAAAATTATTTAAGTTTTTTGAGAAAGGAGGGAGATAATGTGGAAAAATATTTTCAAGACTAAAGATAAAACATGCTATCTTACTGATGAGGAGGTATTGGTCTGTGGAACTGAAACTTCTCGGCTGCCTTTCTTCCACATCTAGGAAACTCATGTGCTAAGATAGGTAAGTGCAGATTTTATGCACAATTAAGCACAAGTTTTCTTTCTTTGGGCTGAAAGTCTCCCTCACCTAGAAAGTTTCCTCAAGATGGGATAGAGCCATTCCTTGTTCGTCTTGAAGTGTCTCTCAGCTCTGGAGTCCAAGTGCTTGATCTGCAAGTCTTCTGCTTCAGCACCCATCTGGACTACAGGGGGATCTCTGTGCACGTTGGATTTCTGGGACAGAAGATACAGAGAACATGAAAATTTTACTCCTCATAGTTTGTCATGGTGTAGTCTTCTCCCAAGAAACTTCACACCAGGAATATGCCAAAATTCTAGGTTTACCTAAACCTGGGTATTTTTAAAAATGTTTGGAAAAGCAACTAGGGACTGTAGAAGTATTTTGCTTTTTCTGGAAAAATTGTTGTGTGAAGGAATCTCATAAAAGACTCACACAAAATATCTCCACTTTTTTTTTCTTTAAAGCCTTCACTTAAGATATTTTGAAGTGGTTTAGATATTTTAACCTCAAATAAGGCAGAGATTTTAAACCTGATAGCTCATTTTGTAGGTGAACAGTGCTGGACCATAGGTGTTTTGGGCTAATGCTTTATCTTCCACCCCCACTGAAGGGCTTTCAATTTTATTTCATTATTTATGTATTCATTTACAGTTATATACAGTTACAGTTACATTCAAGGCAGAAACACAGCCTGCCATAAGGACTCTTGCCTGGAAAAGAGCACTGGTGGTTCCAGCAGCTCTTCTTGTGACTTGTTAACCACAAAAAGAGCATCACTTCAGAAAAAGTGGTGAACTTCTCAGTCAGCACCTCTTCTGGGAAAGAAGAAGCCTTTGACTCAGGTAAACTGAGCAGAGTGAACATGTGCCTTCTGCACTGTAGTGGGCTACCCTGCTGTGGAGATGCCAAAACAGGATCCCCCACCACGGGGATGGTTTTGTGAGCAGTGCCTGTGTCTCTTTGTTTCTTCATCCTAAACCGAGCCAAAACAGCCTGATTTAGAAATGACAAGACAAACCCTTTTGACACCTAATGAAACAGTTCCTTGACATTCCTGTTTATCAGACTTGTGCATTTTATGAAGTGGTCACCTGGTGTACAACAACTGCCTAAAAAACACCCTGTAAATTAGAATAAACTTTGCCCATATCTATGGTAGCAGTCAGTTCCAAGGTGGTGTTTTCTTTAAACCTTCTTGCAATCTCACTAAGCCAGAGATGAAAAGGAGGTAGGTGAAGAGCTACCTTCAGCCACAAAGCTCAGTGTAACTTTCCACAGTGAGTTTTCTTTCCTTTCTCTGTCTTGGCATTGGCAATAACTTGGGAAAACTAAAAAACAGAAAGTAAGAAAACCTACATAAACTTATATTCATATTACTCCTCAGACTCTTGACTGGGCTTATCTTTCCATTTAGTCCTGCAGGATGTATTTCTGAAATGAAGAACATGTATCGAAAGAAAACATGATGGAGTCAGTTAATAATTAAACAACAGCTATTTAAAATACACCCATAGAGGGATCTACTAGATATCACAAGTCTTACATATTTGATAATTGCACAGGCAAGCTTTGTTTAATGAATGTGATACTTCAGGGAAAAAAATCATGTTAGGAATTGTTGTGAAAGGTTTTATTTTAATAAAAGAGTGTATGATCACACAAGTTCTTATATTCTTTCCCACACAGGCTCTTGCATACTTCTGGCAAAAGCATTGCCTGTTTACATTTGCTTTGTTTTCACTCCAGCAGCCTGTGACTAATCCTTGAATGCAAGTGCTAAGGTTGACTCTGTTGAAAATGGCTTTGGAGGGGTTTGCTGTTTGTTGATAATGATTGGGAATAAGAGAAAATCACTTCCTCTGAAATGTAGCATAAATAAAAGGACATCAGAGGGGCTGTACAGGGTCAGCCCAAAGGACTCTATAGCCCAGCATCCTGTCTCTGAGGCTGGATAGGAGAAAAAAGGAAGAGTATAAGCTAGAAAAGAGTACAAACAGGGTACGTATGCAGAGATCCCTCCATCCTGTCTCTTTCAGGGATTTTTGTCTTTTTGCTTTCTTTGACTTAGTAGTCGATCTCGATAACAAGTATTGTTCAAAGATGAAAGATGGTACTGGCACTGGCACTGAAGCCAAATATCTTGGCCTGATCTTCTAAAAGTTTCTCTGTACTTCAGCCACTTTGCCACTCCATTGTCATGCTGCAGCTTCCAAGCCCTTCCAGTGACCTCATGTTTGCTCAGTTTGTGAGGGAAAAAAAAGAAAGGTGTTACACAGTCAATCCACTAAATTAATAGCGTCTTAGAGTAACATACCTGGACTTGTGCAAAGCTTTTGATACTGTCTCATGAAACATTCTTGTCTCTAAACTGTAAGGACATGGATCTGAGGATGGATCACTCGGTAGATAAGGATTTGGCTGGGTGGTTGCACTCAAATTTCAAGCCAATGGCTTGATGCCCAAGAGGGGAAAGGTGACATTCCTTGGGGTCAGTACTGGGACCAGTGCTGTTTAGCATCTTTGTTGGTGACACAGACTGGGATCAAGTGCACCCTCAGCAAGTCTGTTGATGTCACCCAGCTGTGTGATCAAGAGGCCAGAGGGACCTGGATAGGCTTGAGAGGTGGGACCTGTGAAGCTCATGAAGTTCAGCAAGGCCAAGTGCAAAGTCCTGCCCCTGGGTCAGGGCATCCCAAGCACAAATGTGGTCTGGGTGGAAAATAGACTGATAGTAGCCCTGAGGAGAAGGGCTTGAGGGTCTCGGCTGGTGAGAAGTCCAACACGACCTGGCAATGTGCTCTGGCAGCCTAGAAAGCCAACACTGTCCTGGGCTGCATCAAAACCAGTGTGAGCAGCAGGTCAAGGTAGATGATTCTCACTTCTGCTGTGCTCTGCTGAGACCCTGCTGGGAGTGCTGGGCCAGCTCTGAGGTCCCCAGCAAAAGAACATTGGACCTGGTGGACCTGCCAGAGCAAGTGCAGAGGAGGGTCATGAAGATGATCAGAGGGCTGGAACACCCTTTCCTATGAAGACAGACTGAAAGAGCTGGGGCTTTTCAGCCTGGGGAAGGGAAGGCTCTGGAGAGCTCTTAGACCAGCCTTCCGGTACCTAAAGGGAGCTACAAGAAAGCTTGGAGAGGAAATTGTTTTACAGGGGCAGGTAGTAATAGAACAAAGAGAATGGCTTTAAACTGGAAGAGAGTAGATTTAGACCAGATATAAAGAAGAAATTCTTCACTGTGAGGATGATGAGACACTGGAACAGGTTGCCCACACCAGTTGTGGATGACCTGCTCCTGAACATGTGAAGGCCAGGCTGGATGGGATTTTTAACAACTTGGTCTGTTGGAAGATGCCCCTGGACGTGACAGGATGTTTGGGACTTGATGATCTTTAAAGCCCCTTTCAACCCAAACTATTCTATGATTCCCTGATTCTATGATGAACATAGCCCTGGCATGAATTAGGGTTGAGGAGGAGGAAAACTTTTGCTATTTCTAAACAAAAATATAATTAATATATTTCTTATGGACTATGAAGTTAAAAAACAAAACAATATTTTTTGTATTTTAAAGAATAGAAATATTTTGGTAGAAAAAGAAAAGCATATATAAGCTGCACTTCAATCATATTTTCAGGGTTTCTATGCTCCCAGTTTCCTATTAGCCCTAGAGTGGTCTTGTCTGAGAGGTTGCCATTAAAATCTCTGAACAAAGTTCACTATTAAGGATCTCTGCTTTGCATTAGTAGTGCTGACACCCAAACCCTCAGATGTCCCAGGAGATTGTGGTCTCCCAAAGCTGCCAGGCTGGTGGCAGTCTGAGAGCTTAAAGATCCCAAAGCTAAGGAGGACATCCACCAAAGCTGTCTCCCCACATGTGCACCTTAAGAATTCAGCTCTGTAAGAGACCAGAGTCCTCATTTTCAGACCTGTGTTTTAACCAGCTTGTTTTTGACTAATATTTAGGTTCTGTTATATTTATATCAACAATGCTTTTCTTTGGCCAAATCTCAGCCATGTCCCTTGAGAGGACTCAATTTCTAAAGAGGACTCTAAATTTGAATCTCTGGTTGTGTGGATCGCTTGCATACCCATATGTATGTCTGGTTGTAGGTTTGTCTCCTACATGCTCTTAGCAGAAGGATATACAGAGATCTTTATGTCCTTGAAATCATCCATTGAAGACTCAGTTGATGCTTCAGAGGATGAGACCAGGAGACTAAAAGACCAAAAGGCCATTCAGATTTGAGGAATGTACATGCTGTTAAAGAATAATCTGAACAGAGGTGTAAAATACTTGTTCCTATTGAATGTCAATTTGCTATTAGACAGATCTCTTATTTCAAGCTTTAAGGTAATGGCTAAAAGTAGTTGGAGAAGCAAAAGCTGGATTTGGGTCATTTACTAATTAGTATGTTTGTGTTTTCCTTAATTTTATGATCTTAGAACTTAAATACATCTTTTTTTGCTACTTTGCATTTTTTGCTACTATGGAATGTCACAGTCAGGAGCGATTAAGGACATGCTGATTTAGGATTATATTTTACTCTGACACTGATCTTTGACATGACTTAGCTACTTTCTTCTCCAAAACAGTGTTCTGTGGCTTTTGTTGAAATGCTGTTTTGAGAGCTAGGGTGTGGAAAATGTTGTGGAAGAACTGAGGGTCTGACTATCACTCTCGAGCAGAGCAGGCAGGATTCCTGGATTTTGCCCTTGCCCTGCCTTGCTGCCATATGTGAACTTGGCTGGATCCAGCTGATCTTTATCTTAGTTAGAATACTAGAATTATAATTTAATGAAAACCCCCCAAATAAGAAAATATGCTGTTTATAAAAGCATCTTCCTCATTCACTCTCTGAGCTCTTTTGTTAGCCTACTTCACCTTCCTCTGTTGGCCCAGGAATATCTACATGCAAACTTTTTAGCTATATGAGCTTCTCAGGTGGTGACAATGCTTTCTGTGTCTATTGTGTGTAAAGATAATTACTTCCAGAGACATTGGATTTCCTGGCCTGGAAGGTGTTTGTGGTTGTAGTAACAAAAGAATTAAAGCACAGCAGGAACAGTGGGGCTCAGAAAGCATCCCAGTAACAGCAAAACACTGTACTTTGGAAATCTGGTTTTCCTTTTTTTATCAAAACTAATTTTAACTACATCCTTTCCTTGACAGCTCACCCTGCCTAGAATCTCTTAACCATACCATATAGAGATTTGATATTAAACTCATTTAAATCAATAGAGATGCCTGCAGACCCCTCTGATTTTGTGTTTAGAGAACTGCAAGGTATGTGGCTCTTTCTTCAACATTTTAGCCCATCTTGCTTTGCTGTAGATGTCTTTTAAGCAAAGCAGGTTAGGTCAATCCTAATGATGTCTTTTGTCTCTTCTGTCCCCTTCTTTGATGTATTACTAGGCAAGGTAAAAATGTGTGCAGCTTCTGGAGTGGCATTATTGCAGTGATTTACACTGCTGTCAATCCTAGCTGAGCAGAGTCCAGATAGGGAGATTAAATTAGCTATAAGTGAGGGAAGGATGCGTTAGTGGCAGGTTTTATCTGTGATTTGAGCTGCTTAGAGCCCATTCTGGCAGCTCTCCTGTGTAATCTCAGGCAAAACATTTTGGATGGGACCCAAAAAGTTACTTACTTGCTTAAGTTCCAATTGAGGCAGATCCACAGAGTGATATACAGATTTTTGAAACTGCTATGGTACTTCATAATACAGAGATGCCTACCTTTTTCCATGTAGGCTTGCCAAAATGCCTCAGGTCACATGTGCTCATACTGTAGATGTCCACAGGTGCCTTGCAATGAAAGGAAGTGCTTATAATACATAACATCAGGTAACACAAAGGAATCTGCCTCTCCCTGAGAGAGGGGCAAGTCAACTCATCTGGACCTGGAGATAGTATAGAATAGCAGGACAGAAGATGAGGCATGGTAACTTTTTAACTTACTATTATTTCATTAACTCATCAAGGAAAAAAAGGACAAGAAAACAAACAAACAAAATCTCAAACAAGGAAAACATTTCAGGACTGAGGCAACCTCATCTGCATCAATAACTGCCTTAATTTTCAGAGGTGCTGAGCACTTGCCACCTGGGTGGTACCTATGTCCTGGAACCAGAGGATGCTTTGTCCTGCCAAGATGTTTAGTTACAGGTGCCATTTTTACTCCTTGAAATGTCTGGCATGATTTGACAGTTCAACCTTTTTTGTTTAATCTTATCACATTTTCAGCATTTTTCTTTCACTTGGATGTGGTTTTGTTTGTTTTTTTTTTAAATATGTAACATTCTTAGAAGTTGAATTTTTTTTTTTTTTATCATCACAGCCTGCAATTTCATCTCCTGAGAAAATTCAGCTTTGAAAGGAATGGGTACTCCAGTTCATTTCAAGTTGTGCCTGTTCCTGGGCAGTCTTTCAGAAAGCAGGGAGGGCTCTGAGAGCAGAGCACTGCCATTTGGGCCTGGGTACAAAACCTCCATCAGGAGCAGTGATTTCAGTCTACACAGAGGGAGGGAGCTGTGACAGGGCCATGATCCCAAAAACAATTGAAAGGTAGGAGTAGGACCTCACACCTGGGGTGGAAATGTGAGTAAAAGAACTCTTGGCCAAACGGGCTCCAACATAGGTGTGGAAAGATAAATTAGTGGTGTTACAGTGCTGTCTCAGATGTTCTTTAAAGAAGTTCTGGGAATAATTTCTATGAAAGACATTCACCCACAGGGCACAGCAAAATTGCTGATTTGGGAAATAGGGATGATTCACTTATGTAAGAGACACCCATACTGTAAGCATATAAGATGCACTGCTTATCGTAGCTTTTTTAGTGGCATTGTGCCTAATTAATTCGTGACACCTTAATTAATAAGTATACAAAGAAATATCCCCACATGATCTAAGCATTATGGAGAAGATTGTGCCCTACAGACTGTCTAATATTGGTGTGAAGGAACATTCACAGTTTCTGTAGGGTTCAAAGTGTGTATGAAGTTTAATTCTAATTATTTTTTTCTGAGGGTGATTTGAAACTACCAGACTGAGGACCTGAAACCAAATAGCGTTCAAGGACAAAAGTATCCTCAAATTCTGAAGGCTATTAATGCTACACCCTAGCTTAACAGATAGTTTCCATCGCTGTAAAGGGCCACACTGAAACGCAGAGCAGAAAATTTTCTCTGAACATCAGCCAATTGGTATCAAGATATTTGTGTCTGAATACCTGGATGAGCTGGTGGAAAAAGCCACAAAATGCTAAAGAATTTCTTACCTCTTAACAGCTTCATAGTCATGGGGGAAAAGAAAGTTCTATTTCATTTGGCTAGAAGCACTTAATTAAGTTAGTTTAGGAGATATTTCAAGTTCAGGTTAGACAGGAGAAGTCATGGACTTGGAAGTCACAAGATGATGAAGATTTTTTAAAAATGTGATGAGGACAGTGGGGATAAATATCTACAAGATGAAGGTTAGACATCACTGCAGATATTTTAGACTGGTTCTGCTCTCAAACGCATCTGATTTGCATCATGAGCCCTCTGCTTCCCAAAGTGAGAACTATGGAATGTTGCTTTTAAATCTCAGTATCAATTACTACAATATTTGCTAAACCACCGGTTTATGATTAAGATGTACATATTCAGCTTAAGGGGTCTTAAATACATAATTTCTCATTGTGTTTTAAAATATCAACATAAATATTTTACTATTTTGTGCATTAGAAGCTTAACAGCCCCTCAGCAATGTGAGGACTGAGATGTCACCTTGGAGATCTGTAAGTTCTAGCTCATGTTTCTGATTTGCCTAGAATGACAAATCTCAGCCTTGTTCTGGGTAAGTTAAGGTTCTTACTGGAATTCTGGAGTAAATTTTCAGTAAATCTAGCCATAGTTATGATACAGTAGGAAAATCAAACTATTTGGTCTTGAACTAAGGACAGCAGTTCCGTGTAGGCTTTGATGTGCATCTCTGAGTGCACTGAATTCAGAGCAAAACTTCAGAGATGTGAACTCAGACAATCTGAAAACATCACGTATAAAAGGCTCTTTGGGTGAGATTTGCTTGTTTTTCCTATTTACAAGACATTTGGTATATTTTTGTGTATTTGATCAGTTTATTCAAAGTAAGGGAAGAAATTATTTTGTTCTCCAAGGATTCTTTTCAACTCTTTTGAATTCTCCATCTAGGCCCAGGATTTTAGTTTCTATCCCTCAGGCTAAGGAAGATTGGATAGTTCATCCATGGAATGTATTAATACCACTTCTTAATCATCTGGGGCAATCACTACAAGTTGTGCAACACAGAGTACTCCTTTTTTCTTCAGGGGTTGTGCTTCCTGACAGCAAAGGAGAAAGCAAGACTGCAAATTAAATCCTGGTCCCCTTGTATGGAGGAGCTATCTCTTACCTGAAAATAAGAGCTCTCTTTGGCATGATCACAAGTAGGAGGCAATAACTTGGAAAATTACTGAGGTACAAAAGTTTCTTTTGTGTCTGTCAGGAGAGGGTAGAAAAAGACACTTTGGATGAGGACTCTGGAAATGTGGCCTCCATCCAGGCACCAGTACAAAATTCCTGTATTGCCTTGGGCGAGTGACTTTGAAATTCAATTCTCAGTTTGCAAACTGGGGGTAATAAAGACTCATAGAAAAGTTGGAAGGATAACTCCATTAATATTTATGATGTGCTTAGGTGCTCCAGTGCCTAGAACCTTTAGAGCTATCTACCCTACTAAAGGACACCCAAGTTCACAGTTTTGGTGAGGACACACACCAGAATGCCAACAGGAATTTGGCACTGTCTTTTTTAAAATTAGTTGAAAAATGCAATAATTGCCTTTTGAAAAATACAGGTATATCAGCACTTGTCTTCATCCTAAACAAAGGTAAAAAGTTGAACTAGATGCACATTATGTAACTGGCTGATGTACCACAGTCTTACAAGGACACAACTACTGCCTCTTGGGAGGTGTGGTTCCATGACAAATAAGTTTATGTGGAATAACATGATTATAAATGTTCATGTTCCATGACTGCCACAAAGCCCTTCAGTCATTCAACTGCATGTAGGCACTGAGATTGATTTAAAAGACACTATTTTATTTTGAGTTTCTGAGAGTGTTCTACCAAAATCTGTGTTTACTGGTTTGTTTGCAGTCAGTTCCTCCCCAGTGCAGGTTTATTTGATGTTAGAGGTACTATACGATGGGAAAATGACATGTTGAGGAGTTGGGTTTTTTTTGAGTAACTCCCAATCCTTTCACTAAGAGAGTTTTTTGAACCACTCATCTTTTGGCATTCGGAACTTTACTCGAATCATATCAAGGCCTGATTTGTAAAAATGAGATGAGATCAAAGGGAAGCCTCTCTCCTTATGTCTGTACATTTGAACTAACACTCCACAGCAGGTGAGGGTACATCTGCCCCTGCCCTATGCTACCAAAAGATATTGTGAAATCATCCTGTATCTTTTAAATGTTTTATCACTGCTTGGAACAGTGCTGGGTCTTGTGTTTCAGCATGTTTATTTTCTGTGGGAACAGTGATCTGATTGCAGTGCACGTGTGTGGGTGGGTAGATTATAAATTACAGACTCTGAGCTCAGGTGCACATCTTGGGAGTGACTTTTAAATAGTTGCACGATTAACAAACCCTTCTCCTTTGTGGAGTGGAAAGCAATTTCTGACTCAAAGATCGCGGCTTTACTTCAGGAATTATACTCCATGGAGCCTGCATGACTTGATGCTGGAGGGGAAATATTTGTTTTGTTATGAATGTGAAGCCAGCTAACTAGTGAACTATGGGATGATTTATAGTCAACAGAGTTTGAGGGTAGGAAGAGGGGGAGCTTTACAGGAAACTTGTTCATAATTTGGGAGGGAGGTGGCATGTAGGAACGAATAAGACAGTCTTTTATGGATGGAGTTGTTTTAAAAGGTCTTGTCGCCAGTTCCTTCTGGTTGTTCCTTGTCTGGAAGCTGTCCTTAGCTGAGCAGCACATTTGTCTTTGACAAATTCTCCTTTTCCTTCAGTGCAAAGCCAGTGAGGTTGTTTTGAGCAGCCAGGAGCAGGGGATGGAGAGTGTTCATGTAATTATTCAGGGTGGCACAGCTAGCTGCCCTGGAAGGCCAGCAATGAAGAGCCAGTAATTAAGCTAGATTCAGGGGAATTATATGACCTCACTCTTGGCTGCCCTAAGATAGGTACTGCAGTTTTTATGGAGATGGATGCCATATAAATATCTAGATAGATTAACGATCTAATGGAGGCTTTTTTGTCATTATGACATCTTGAAACTCACTACCACTGTTAGTCCATCTGTGTATGGATTGCAGACCCAGGCCAAGAAATACTTAAGCAGATGCTTAACTTTAATTTTAGAAGCAGGCCCATTGATTTCAAGGAGAATGCTTGCTTTTTTTTATTTATTTTTTTTAATTTAGCCATGTGTTAAATGCTTTCCTAAACATTGACCTAATCCAATAGTTTCCATAAAAAAAATGCCCAGCATGCCTCAGAATAAAAGACTAGAGAAAAAAAGAAATTGAATGGTTTAGTACTACAAAAAAACAGAGCAGCATTCTGATCAATCTCCTTTTTAAGTGGTGTCACAATTTTACTGCATAATCCAACTGGGTTGTTCAGACAAAAGAGATACAGTCAAATTTATGGAGTGTTTCTATTTAATGTTCCAAGTATCAATCTAGAGCATATGTACCTGATTCTGGAAATCTTCTGTTTGTAGAACTTTAGTTGATTTTCACAGGCAATGTGTATACCTCCTCCTCACAAAATGAGACCAAATATTTATCAGCTGTTGAAAATAGACCATTTATTTCTATATGTGACTTTCCACTGGCAATGGAGAAGGAGAATGGTTCATGGAGAATGCACACGTCATGCGTACTTCTTAAAAATCTTTTGATACTGTTTGGTAGATCTCATTCATTTTAGAGTTGAAAAAATAAACAGATGAAGTGACCAAAACAAACTGGACTGAATTTAAAGGGTCAGTACCTCTGGGTAAATATGACCTCAAACACAGAGATGGCAGAAACATATTTGCATACAGGAGTTTGCCAGTATTAGTATTGCCAGAGGTGGCTTCCATGAAAAAACAGATATATTCAGGTAAATATTTTCCTATGGGATATAAAGTCAAACAGTGTTGACCTGAGAAATTGCAATCTTAAAGGAAAATGGTTGGAAGTTAAATAGGATCAGGATAAAACTAACTCATGGCTAAATTCACAGATAAATGTTGGGAAGAGCAAAAATATAGACAAGGGCAAACAAATTGATTATTAATAAATTATATACAAAAGATTTCAGTCTGATTTTAGCAAATTATAGTCAATAACAGAAAAGTCCTATAGGATTTTCAGGCCATATTTTATATTCACAGTACACTGTACTCAAAAAGAAAATGCATTATTTGTATATGCATAAAAATCTTGTATGTGTCTATATACACATACCCCTAAACAAAAAAACCCACATTGGTTTAAAAAAGTAATATATGCATTGTTTCACTAGTTTAAATTTTCCTTGCCTAAACAATGTCTGCTTGAAGAAGCTGGCTAAGTCTTATGTGAACAGTAATTCTTCCTTACTTCATATAACTTTTGTGAGAAACACTAAGCCACAATAGTTAGGGAAGAAGTTATAGCTTAGTCCAAGGTATGGGGCTTGAGAACAGATCAGTAGGAAGAAGTTAAAAGGAAAAAAAGCTGTTGCTGACAACAACTTTGTGGTGCTGGCTTCTCTGCTAGAAATGTCCTTGAACAGACTTTTAGATTGTTAATAATTTTCTTATAAAATATTTTCGGTACAGATAGGATTTTAAAAAATATTTTTTCCAGTGTAGTACACACTGCATAATACTTTGAAGCTGGAAATAGCTTCTCATAATTTTCAGCTGAAAAAAATTATTTTAATCATATTAGAATTAAAATTCACAGACCAACTGTGAAAAAGAAAAGATTTCCAGGGCAGATCTAGCAGTTTTGTATTAGGTGAAGATACATGCATTTAAGTGAACGATTTTTAAAACTGCCCAATTTCTGTCAAATTATAATTTTGATTACAGACTTTTCAAATATGAAAAAGACAGCTACATGATTGGAGGATATATTCTGTTTCCTGTATCCATAATGGATTGGGAATGGACTGATGGGCTTTCATTGGAAAATTGCAGTCTATGGCATAAAGCTACCAAATCTCTGAGGTAAAAGGTACAAAGTGGTGACATGAATTATATTGGGTGAATGTGAAGACCCTTAGCAGCAAATAAAGATTTTGGGAATGGTGTTGGCTTTGACATTGGAGAATACACCCTACAGAGCCTTGGAGAACTGGTTGGTCATTGGAGATTAGGGTGTGGCCCATCTCATCACTCACAGGTGTCCACATCTGACTGGACAAACTGCGTCCTAAACTCTACCAGCCAAAGCTCCACCAGCTGCACTGGAACAAGATATAGTTTACATATACCCAAACAGATGGAATGGGGTTTGGTTTCCCTGGTTTTAAACACTACAAGTTTGTACATGCACCTGATTTTTTGTTTGTTTCTTTTGTTTGTTTTCAAATTCCACTCTGATCTGTTGAAATCCAGTAAGCACAGTCAGTGGATCCTCACAGTGCATCCACTGCAGCCAAAGACAAATATGGGGTTGGGGTGTACCAGTTTTTCTCTAGATTTTATTTGCCACAGAGATTAGAGTTCCTAAACCAATGAGGGATCATCTTAGATGTAGATATCTTTGTTATACATACCTCAGCTTGGGTGAAAAATACACCCTTACAACCTGGTTAAAGGTGACCTTGCACTGAGACAAGGGAGACTGGTCTGACACTCGAGGTCCTTCCCTGATAAATTTTATCCTTTCAAAGAGAAACTTTCAGGTAAAAGCTCCCACCATAACTAAAGTTAGAAGAATGGTGTAGACTTTCAGCTCCAGGAACAAAGGGTTCTTGAAAAAAATCTCAGTTGAAAATGTGAAGCCAACACACCTGCAATTCTCAGAAGCGCTTAAATTTTTCAGTTATACTGTTGAGCAAGCCCTTAATCTTGAGTTTTTTACCATTTGGCACAAGTAGTGTTGATATTCCTAATCTTAAGGATTTGAAATTTGGCATACGGCTGTGGCACATGATAAAGTGAAAAAAAAATGGGTATGGGAGATCCATGGAGGCCCAGACTAAGCCCCCAAGGGATGAGTGCCAATGGTCTTCTCTTTGAAAAGCAAAAAAGAATCATAGAATCATAGAATATCCTGAGTTGGAAGGGGCCCACAAGGATCATTGAAGCTATTGTGCAACTAGGGAGCAACACTTCCTCTTCTTACTTTGTTTCTGTATGAAAGTCATGGCAATTGCTGAGCTCTGCTGTTGAGGTTTCTGGTGCTAAAATGTTTTAGCAATGGTATTATCCCCAGGGTGGGAGAGTGTCTTCTGATCATGCAGTCAGAAAGCTGATGCTATTGCTGTCCAATGCACTTGAGGATAAAGGTGTGTCTTCCTTTGCCTTTTAGGAATTGAAGAGGGGACTCATATTTTCCATCTAAACAGCCACTGAGGTGCCAACTGCTCTTTTCCTTCTCACTTAGATGCCTAGGACACTGCATAAAAATAGATAATTCACTGGGCTTGTCTGTCTTTAGCATAGTAATTTTCCATTTGAAAATGTCAAGAGATTTTTTAGCATCAGTAGAAACAACCTTGTCAAAATGGATACAAATCAGAACCCTGGAAAAGCCTGATAGAAAAATGAAGGTCCCAGCTTTGCTTATGTCATTAGTTGAATGAAGACTTTTTTTCCCTCTCTTTCTGAAGCCCAAGTAAGAACTAACCATGTTACAAACTGCCCAGGAACAGCATATGGAAACTGGAGTCCTAGAAAATAACCTAGATTTTCCAAGGAGAGAGTGGGGAAGTTGTAACAGTATAGGAGAGGGATGGCAGGTTGGATGTGGAGCTAGAGGGATAAAGGAGAACATTATGCAAGGTCACTTGGGGAGTGACATAGAAGGGAATGAGGAGCAGAGGGTTGCCACAACTGTGCTGCATGAGGTCAAGTCCATCTGGAGAAGTGACTGTAAGTGGAATATAGGATAGAAACTGCACAGAAACATGGGAGTGGAAATAGGAGACAAGTGTGAGAGGAGACAGGAGCCCTACCATGTCTGGCTGGAGCAGGTGTAACATGAGAAACACATAAAAACCCTGTCACTGGAAGTGAAAATGGGCATTAGGGAGAGCAGGAGACAGTGGAATAGGTAAGAACACAAATAGGAAACCTATGTGACAGTGAGGGAGTGAGTGAGGCCCTTGTGGGGTAGAGGCAAGGGATGGGAGATTGGAAAAGGCATTTCTGATAAAGCTGGAGTGCCAGGAGGCAGTGTGGTGAGCCTGGACAGCAGCATTACAGAACCATGGTGTCACACATGGAACACCAGTGATTGTGATGAAAGGGCTGCAGCTGGACAAGCTCCTTCAGGTCCATGAAAGCTGCACAGCCAGTGTCCATGCTCCATCTCACCCTGCCTTGCATCCAGACTCAGTTGAACCTGCGCACACCAACTGAACACATGTTCCTTGCACAGAGAAAATGTTGCAGCGGGAAAAAGGTGACTGAATGGAAGCACAGGGTACTGAGGGTACATGAGGACAAGCAGAGTTCACTGAAGAAGAGCAGCTCTCAGTGCAAGGGCACCATTATGGAGCAGGAGGAACAACCAGGGGAGCGAGCGAGGTGGAGGAGGCTGAGTATTTCTTCAAAGGTGCTGGCTGCAAGGCATGGGAGGAGAGCCAGTGAAAGAAGTGGGAGAAAAAGGAGCAAGGCTAAGAACTTGGCATGAAGGGAGGGAAAGCTCGAGGGGAGATTTTTGTGCTGTTAGGGATCCTCTGATAATAAATCAGATTCCTTTCAAAAAAGGGCAAAGAATTATCGAGGAAAAGACTAGCAGTTCAAGTTGCAGAAGAAAGAAAAGTCTGAGGGTGAGCTCCACAATGTGCTCAGAAAAATAAGCTGTGTAACAGTGCTTGTGCCAGCCACCCAGCTGCTGCAGGCGAGTGTGGAACAGTCCCTGCTGTCACTTTTCCTTCTTTTTGTGGTCAGCAGTGGCTCAGATGAGAGCATATTCTTGTTTCAAAGCTCACAGAGAGCATTACTCACAACTTTATATCATCCTCCTGCCTCTGTCTGACTTTGAGTATAAGAAAGACAAAGGAAGTTTTATCCTTTCGGTTTTCCAGTGGTGTTCCTCAGCAAAATATTTTTGCAGCATCAAGGTCTTTGTAAAGAAGCTTGGTTGAAATTTTGAATTGCAGTAACTGCAGAAGCAAAAAAGGAGAAATACAGGAAAGCTGAGCAACTGCAATCAGCAGGGAAGCTTCCTTTCCTATAATATTTTCTCTTCAAAAGAGAAAACAGCCACAAAAATGTAAGAAAATATTATGTCTTAATCTTTTTAATGACCAGAACATTCTTCAGTGATGAGTCATGTTTCTGAGAAAACCTGAACTAGGATATGATGAAACTTTGATACAATTTATGGAATTGGTGGAAAACTGTGAAGTAGGACTAGTCACTGTTGGGCAACAGATTTCTTGATTGAAAAGTATATTATTTCAGTAATGGATTCATTGAAATGTGTGCATATCCTGTTGACAGAGAAAAAGAAGTTTTGGCTCTGATACAGAGAAGGGGAAAAAATGTGATGAAAATATCAGTTAGACCTTATCTATAATAAACTCTAAAAATGTAAACTTAAGCTAAACCAAAGTGACTAATCTAAGCTGGTTCTGAGGGTCCCTGTCCAGTAAACAGAGAGAGAGGCACCTGGAGAGAGCAGTTTGTCCCTTTCTTTTCACTGCTTGTTTGAACAGGAGGGTTTCTTTGGAGTGACGCAGGAGCCTGGGCAGTAGTCCCCGTGCATCCTTGTGGATAGGAATGTGTTTGAGCTCAGCTGGCTTCACTCTGTCCTTCCATGGAATTCAGTTGTACCGTATTGATTATTTAAATAAATGTTTTCTGAAGATTCTTCATTTCTGGTAGTATCATTTGCACAAGATTTCTAACGGATTCTGGGAAAGCAAACTCTCCTCCCCATGCCTTTAACTGACTAAACATGCTACTGCCTTTTGTGGCGGCTTAGATTATTTCCCAAAGCAAAAAATAAACCCCCAAAAATTTCTGAGTCAGCATTGTCTAAACATTTTTTCTTGGCCTCAACTGAGTCAAAATCTCCTTACAGGAGGGCATTGTGCCCCTGTGTGCTCCCGCACAGCTGCAGTAGTCAGAGCAGATTAACTGCACTCTTCAGCCCACCAGGTCTATTGTTAGTCAAGTGGAAGAAACAACCTCTCTTTGCTGATGAGCAAAAAGCTTCTAATCTGTTGCACAAAGAAGAAAGATTGTTTTTCTCCCAGATGCATCTCGAACTCACACGAACTCACATGTCTCAGTGGGAAGTAGGTGCACAGATAAAGCAAGGGAAGTGCAGTGGCTGCTGAATGAGGTGGGTTGTTAAGTGCAAGGGATCCAGCATCAGCTTTTTTGGTAGCTTTATGTGGCTGTTGTGCAACTTGAGAATGATTTTTCCACCTAAATGTGAGTAAGTGCTTTTTAGATTGTGTCCATGGGCTAAATAAAGGATAACTCAGAAAAATAAGACTTTTATCAGAGAAAGAATATTCTACCTAGTAGTAAGTTTCTTCACTGACATTTCTTTCCTGAAATCTTTATTTGACTTGTAATGAAGGATTTTTTAAAAAGAAATCAGCTGTGGTGCACAGTGGCTGAGCAGCAGGGTTCTCCCTGATATCCAGAGCTGATGTGACTGAGATTATAAATCGAATGAGAGCTCAGGACATTGGTGCTGTTACCATCTGAGAGTATATCAGCAGCAAGAAAAGAATGCAGTGCCTGTTGACATGTAGGTGTAAATAAGAAGTAGGACGGAGAAAAAGAACTTTAAATTTTGTATCCATGAGCTCTGAGTAGATGTGTTATCTCCAAGGGACAATTTCTGGTGTTGTTCTGATTTGTATTTGACATGCTAATTAGCACTGAGGATGTTTTCATTCATTAAGTCTTTTCACCATGAGAAGCTTAATTGATTTAAAGTACCTTGGTGAAAATCAACGTCTATTCTGCTTAATTTCTAGGATTGATAGATACTAAATAATAAATACTTTGTATTCCTCTTCTTTCCTATATTAGTTACAACTCTGTTCTGCAGGTGAAGGATACAGTTAGCATATGATCTCACAGTTACGAGGAAAAACTGCAGAAAAAGTATATACTCCTAAAAGCAGGATTCTGCACTTACTTCTTCTAGATCAACCTAGTCAGGGCTAAACAATAAATGATGTCATTCAGTTGTTTGCAGCAGCATTTTCCATGTATTTCCATACTCAGGTAAGACTATTCCTTGGAGACAGGTATACCCTGTTTTATCAGTAGCAGACTTGAGAATACATTGTCTCTCAAGCCAAACTATCAGGAAAGAAAAATATCTGGCAATTCAGGGAGGAGCATAGAAAAGGAAGAGGACTGTAGAAAAGATAAAGTAGGAGAAAATGCTTTATTTCTTCAAGGCATATTATCTTGACCTAGGAAAGTGATACCTTTGTCTATGTAAAGACAATTGCAGCATGAAATTTCCTGCTTGTGAGCATTTATCTTTATGTCCGGGGACCACTTTAGGAAGCAAGAGATTTGTAGAGTTTCTATTTCTGTCCCTCTGGCTTGGGGAACCATACCTTTCCACACAGATTTTACAGTGCCTTTACAATGTTTGATCTTTGAAATAAGAAGCAAGGTTTCTTAAGCTATCTAAAAATGTGCCTCTTTGTTTCCTAGGTGCAATTCTTCAACTCTGTTTCTCAGTCTTTCAGTAGAGATGGGCAACATCTGCTGCTCCTGTTTCACCTGCTACCTTTCCAGCCAGCTATTAGTCACTTCTCTGTTGACCCAGAACAGGATTACAGAGGTACCTTTTGGAATGAGGTATCTTCACTGATCAAGGAGAGGCTCTCAGTACATTGGTGTAGTCACCACCCAGAAATGCTGTGATGGATTATTCATGCCAAGAAACAGGAAAGCTATCATATCCTCTCCATAGTGTCACTTCACCCTTCCTGAAGTGACCAGGGCCCTCATTTTGGGCCGGCAGACACTGATCTGTGTTACAATCACACTGAGAGCTGTCTTTTCCCTGTGTGCAATCTCTCACCAAACAACACATGCGAAGAATACAACCTGACTGTTGGGTTCCAGCTGTCTCTCAGCTGCCTCTCTAATTCCTTTCCAGCCTTCGGACTACCATGGCACTTTGTAAAGCAGGTTTTATTATGCAGACCTTGCATTCTCTGGAAACTAGGCTGAACTTACAGCCTTACAGCAAAGGGCAGCCTGTCCTCTTTACCAGGACCCTGAGCTGCATCCAAAGAAAGAAGTGAAAGTGGGGGAACAGCACCATCCACCCTGAGTTTTGCCGGTCAGCTCATAGGCTCCTGCTGCAGGAAACACAGCATGCTGCCATTCGTTAATACAGTGGCAACAGTTTATTGCTATGGGAGTGCCTGAAAAATGCTTCCTGTCTCCCATGGCAACCTTGAGCTTGCATGGAACAAATTGTGAGCAAATCCTCCTGTACTCATTCACTCTCTGTGTGATTTACCTCTCACGCCTGCTACAAAACCAACAGCAGAGAAACAACAGTGCAGTGCACAGGCTCTGACCAATCCACGTTTTTATCTCTGCAGTTGTTATTCTGTTGTTGCCTGTTCCTAGCAGTTGACTTTGTGTGCTGGTATCATGTATAAATCTCTAGTTCCATTCAAGGGTGGAATTTGTAGAACAAGCGCTAACTGGAAAAGAATTGGTGACTCATAAGCATAAACATCCTTCATATTTAGCAGGAATAAATATTGATGCTAGAGAGATTTAAATTTAATAATGGTTAAAAATTGCAGTGTGTTGATGGGGAAATCAGTTCCTTGTGCACCCGTGACTCCTATTGACTTTGGAGGTAGTTGCAGGGATGCAGCAGAAGCTGGTTTTAGCATTTCTGAATTGTATTCTGTACTCCCAGGGATTTCCAGACAAGGGAAAAACAAGTAAGAGAATTGCCTTTGGAATTTTCATTTCATTCTTTAGGAGTAACTAACAAAGGGAAGTATTTTGCCGTGGTGACACATTTCCTTTTAATGAAGTTAAGATAACTTTCACGAAGTTAAGAGTGACATAATTTTCCGTTGATTTCGATTCACAAATTCTTTTTACCATATAAAAAGAAGAAAGGGTAGATCACTGGACATTGGTCAGTGGCATGCTGGATAAATTCCACACATGCATTGGTCAGTGGCATGCTGGATAAATTCCACACATGCATACATGCATCCTGACCAAAAACTATGCAGTTTGTCAGTGGGAGGCATTAATATTTGCCCTTTTTTGTGAACAGCAAGCTAAGGTTGGTGAAGGACAACCAAAGACTAGTGCAGCTCCCCAGCTCCTCTTGTTTCCGCACTCATGCCTGTCCCTGTTGTGATGAAATCTGGCAGCTCTCACATGCCCTTGCAACAAGGATGTACCACTTTAAGGTTTTTCAAGAAAGGAAGGAAAACTTCAAATGATGATCTCAGACTTGCAAAAGAAGATGGAAAATATAATTTTCAAATGCCTGATTTGTTTTATAAATTGCAAAGGCATTTGTGGTTTTCAAAAGGAAATCCTTTAAATCCCTGTTGTTCAAACCATGGGGTCCAGTTGTTAGGAGGAAAAGGTCCCAGAAGCTATATAAGTTGCACTTAAAATTGTGACATTTGCATGCAGTTTGAAGTAGCCATTGGGAGAAAACTCATTGAGTAGAATATTCCTAAATTCATCAACTGGGGGATGCAGTTTGGCCCTAATTTAACTGTTGACTTTAAGAATATGCAGAAATTTTATAAGCTCCATACATTAAAAAGAGATGTGTCAAATCCTAAGGACTACTTGCAGGAGGGCTCACCAGAGGAGCAGTAGGCAGTGGATCAGCTTATTTGCTGGACAGCTGGACAGCTTTTGCTCCCAGTCCTGTGTCCCATCACTACCAAATGTATTTTGTCTCATCCTTAAATCTTTCAGCAAAGAGTTGAGCTGCTTATAGCATTGATCTGAAGCCCAAATGAGTTCTAATGTAATATAAATAATACTAAAAGCCATAACAATAGCCATTTAACTTTCTTATTATTATTAGCTACCAACAAAACCCTACCATTCTCCCCTAAATCCTACATAAACAATCCGGTGCAGCCTTGAAACATAAACATCCACTGACAGCTGAAGCAGTTTTCATTAGCCATTTCCTATATGATAAATATCCTGGCATTATTAATGTCCTGCTAAGTAAACATTGGCAGTGTTAAAATGAATTCTTAAAAAAAAATTCAGTAGACACTCCGATATTAACATGAGTGGCAATACAGTTCATCTGTCATAATCAAATACTTTCCTGTTGCCAAAATCATCCTGAGATAAATACATATGTTGAATTTTTTCCTCATTTTAATATCAGTTTTCACATTATTGTGTCTACCTAAGTATTTTTTTCATATTCAAAACACGGAAGCAAAGACCTAAATCTTCTTTTTGCATAGTTGTTCAGCTAAATACAATCCATGCAACAGACTATAAGTATTCCCTGCCCTGAGTAGCATAAAGTTTATCTAAGACAGAGAAACAGTATTGGCAAATCCCAAAAATAAATGAATGACTTTAAAAAAATGTTATTAATGATTTACACCTTGGATACCATTATTTATACAATTCTACCATATTAAGCCACTCTAAATCCCTGAAGTCAGGCTAGCCTCACTTCAACATATGCTTATGACTCCTGTCTGGAAGGGCTTTCCTAGAAAGCCTCTTATTATTTTTGCCATCCTTTGTATGATAGAGGGTGTCCAGAGAAGGACGAAGCTGGTGAAGGATCTAGAGCACAAGTCTGGAGTGGCTGAGGGAGCTGGAGGTGTTTAGCCTGGAGAAAAGGAGGCTTAGGAGGGACCTCATTTCTCTCTACAACTGAAAAGAGGGTGTAGCCAGGTGGGGATCAGCCTCTTCTCCTAAGCAACAAGAGATAGGACAGGAGGAAACAGCCTCAAGTTGCATCTGGGGAAGCTTGGACCAAATATTAGGAAAACTCTTTTTACTGAGAGGGTTATCAAGCATTGGAGCAGACTGCATAAGGAAGTGTTTGAGTCACTATCCTTGGAAGTGTTCAAAAAACATATAGGTGGGGACATGGTTTAATGGTGGATGGGGCAGTGCTGGGTTAACTGTTGGACTCAAGGATCTCTGATATATTTTCCACCCTTAATGATTGTATGCCTCTCAGATTCTACGTGATTTACCCATCCCTAAATATTTCACAGAAAGAGAGCATGCACTGTGTTTTGATGGGATGAGTTTCAGAGCCTGTGAGCCCAGTGGTGAGGGGGCTGGAGCCCTGTGGGGAGCGCAGAGAGGCACGAGCAGCGAGTGATGCTGAGTGTGCTACCTGTGAGCTGTGACTCTGCAGCTCCTCTGGCCAGGTTGGCTGGCATCTCCTCTTCCCAGCCCCCACAGGACTGGCAGATCTTTGCTACATCCCAGGGGGCTGTGAGGATAAAGCCACTGTGAGTGTCTCAAATGCTATGAAGTTACACAACAAAGAACTGTGCATACAGACAAGTCCACGGAGCACCCCTTAAACCCTTCTTCAGTTTGCTCTGGCAAATGTCTCATATTCATTAGGCTCCGTCTGATATATGTGTTGGTTAGGTTTGTTATTTTAAAATATATAGTAACATTTAAGAGTCTTTAGATATCTAGTGCTAATTTAGATTAGCTCTTGATATCAGAACCTACAGAGTTACAGGCAGTCCTGAGTAGCAATATGACAGAAAAATGCTGGAGACTTTCAGAGTCTTCCCTGCAGAGACTTTCAGAGAAATTACACTGAAAAAATCAAAATTGCTTCTCGGCATTTCAACCCTATTGAGTAAAACCAAGATGAGTTGTCTGAAAGAGGAACCTCATCTGGAAACTGCAGTTTGCAGAAAAATCTGTTTCTACAGGATGCTTTTGCTGATCTATGAAACAGTCTCATATAGAGCCCTCATTTCTAATAAAAGCTCAGTCTACCTCCATGAAAGGAAGAGAAATTTTGCTCCTTACATTTACAGGAGATAACTGCGATCTCTAAGAACTTCATAGGTTTGTAACAAATTAATTATCATGGCATTAGGCACAGTGGTTACTGACTCTCCCCATTTTGTACTTTCACCTTCCTGTTAAAAACCAAACGTTTGTTCTGTGACTAAAGTGTAATGAAATTGCCATTCACAGGATAGCCAGGGCTGACCGGATGTTTGCCTTCTGTTAAACAAGAATAAATATTGATAGGCCTAATCCTAAAAATCACAGCTGCAGTAAAAATAAACAGTATGACCCTGTTGTTAACGAGTTATTGAAGATCAAGTACATTTATATAATTCAGATGTAACCTACTTCCCTGTATGCCTTATTTCCTGCTGTTTCTAGAATCTTTTTCAGTTTTCCTTTTTTTTTTTTCTGATAAATCACAGTGAGAAGCAATTAAATGTTTTGCCATAATACTAATTTGCAATTAAATCTAGCAATAGCTCTGCTTTTCCTTGTCCAGGTCTTGCTCTTTCATTCACACCTGTTAATTTAATAGCCAGAATCATCCATCATGGTGAAGTGCAAGGAAGATGTTGTATGCAAGGACCAGCGAGATACCTCAAATTGCACTTGCTGCCCCTGCAGGTGTTGTGGGGTGAATTCCTTGGCTTAACTGGGACGGGCTGGTGTAGCTGCAGTGGAAGACTAGGAGGCTGCAGAAATATGTGCTGTGATATGAGCTGTAGAACTTTCCCCTTAGGAGTGCAGAAGGGTAGCACGGAGAGTCAGGACATGGATGCAGGAAATGAAGACACAGTAGGAAGATGCTGCTTTTCTTGGGGAGGCCAGAAGTGCTGAATTGCACTGGTTTGTCTCTCTGCTTCTCCATGCAGCTTCCTGACCCACCCAAGAGCATGTGCCCACACTGTGCTCCTCAGGAAGATGACAGCAGAGCCAGATGACTGCAGTGAATGGTGTACAGAAAACTTGCATGACAGGCTGGGAGTTTTCAGCAGGGACATCGCAAAAACGGGCAGCAAATTCCAGCCTGCTGTGTTTTCCTGCATCCCTGGCAAAGGCTGGGACACACTGCTTCATGTAGAGGCAATATGACATTGGTGGGACTGATTGGGCAATATCATTCTGACAGACAACGCTTTCTTACCAGCAAACTTTTGTTTGGAGAGAAAAACTGTATTTTGGCACAGAGACCTTGAAGGATTGCCAAGATCTGAGAGGAAATCTGCTCTTTGGCATGCTGTGAACCCTCAGGTTGTGTGTCAGAAGCGACAGGGTGACGTCAGTAAGCAAGGAACACTCTGTAAGAACTGGCCATTACAAGAAGAGATCAGGGCTCTCTGTCCCTTTTGATGCCTTCTCCATTAGTTCACATTGGCCCAACAATACCCACCTCCTTCTAGGACTGAATTAGTTAGTTTTACAAATTCAAGCTCACGATTTATCCCTGGTTGTGAGAAGTGTTAGGGTTTGCAACTTCATCCTAACCCTCTTGTATAAGCACTAAAACTAAGTAATAACTGCATGTTATTACACACAAATACTTGAAGTATAAATTGCTTAAACAGAATGTGTTGTATGCCATTTCTGAATCTGGCCATAATGGATTCTCTTGTTTTTGATATTATTCAAGCAAAGAATTAATCAATTAACATTTGATGGGAAAGAATTCTTTTTCTCTTCATTTTAAGTTTCTGTTTTCTATGAAAAGGTACTGAAAACACTTAGAAGTACTGTTTAACAATGCAAATGACAACATTTGCCTTACTAACAGAGTGTTTCTAGTCTTAAATGGAAAAAAAATTAATGAGAATACCATTTTTGAACAGCTATGAGGTTTGACACCTACAGACTTCTGTGGTTGATCTAAAAAAAAAAAAAAAGAGTAAAAATGTTCTTGCTTCACTCTTTTCCGGTCCTTATTTGTGAGCATAGGCCCCAGCTGACTGAGGCTGAGATAAAATGTTACCAAATGTCACTTCCATTACATTCCTGGTACATGCAGAGTATAAGAACTTACAGAAACTAATCGAGCTGAATTCCAGGTGATTATTCCATTTTCCTGACACTGTATCTGTTTCATAGTAACTACTTTTTACTTGTGGGAGTGCCTTTGCTGAACCTGGGCCAAAACCAATCTGCTCTTCCTTCAGTGTGTACATACATCTTGGCTTTTGCATGATTCACATAATCACCTGTTTGGAAATTCATCCCAATCACATTCTTTTTTTGTAGATAAGGCATACATCAATTTATCTATTCTGCTGACTTTGGATAAGTCATAAATTTTGGCAATAGAAAACCTATCTCCTCAACTTACATGGTCCAGCAATAATCCATGAACTAAAAAATTATTTAAGTCTAGCTTCTACTGATTAAAGATACTATTAAGCTATACATCACACTGAGCACCATTTTTAATATTACTGAGGTGTTTTAGTCATACAAATGAAAGTAAGAAATTAAGTGCAGGAGCTGATTCTTTATTTCTCAGATAAATATTTCCTTGACCTCCACTTGTCCTTGGCTTTTAGTTGCTTCTCCAGGGTGCCTCAAATCCCTGTACTTGTAACTGTGACTGCTCAGTGAAAGGAGCAGGCTTTCCAAATTTTAACCAACCACATTACTGTTGGAAATCCAACTCTTTGGCAGTTATGCTTGGATTTATGCCACATCTAACAGCCCACACTAGATCAATTCCACTTTACTCAAGGTTAGCCTGCTGTGGGAAAACCCTGATTGGGTCAGGGTCAATTTAAAGCCCAGATATTGTCAGGAGCATGCTGACACCCACCTCAAATCCCATCCACAGGTCAGGAGTCTCAGACACTCAAATCTGTTGACTTAGCCTAGAAATTGCTGTCTCCTGAAAAATTCAGAGAAAAGACAAACTTTAGTTAAGTGCATCTTCACATCTTTCCACATAGCCACATTAATATCAAAACAGTGAGGAATCAGATCAATGCAAGGAATAAAGAATACCCTTAATCAATACATTAAATAGTATTGTCTCACAATGGAGAACACTTCATGATCCAAAGTCACATAGGTACTTTGGAGCCTTTTTCACCTAAGTAAACAAAGAGCATTAAGCACTCAAGAAGCTCAGTTTCTTCCAGGTGCATAACTGTTTCTGTGAGCAGTGGTCTGCTTCATCTGCTCCTAGCTGGACATCCATGCACCACAAGCACTGATGAAGCTTGTGTTTATGGGTCAGTTGTTAAATATCTTCATTAAAAATACCCAACCAACTCCCCCCCAAGTTATGTTAGATGAGAGCATACAGTTATGTAATCCAGGAGAAGCTCCGTTAGTTTACAGTAGTGAAAAGAAGCCAAATGTCCAGCACTTCTCAAAACCATGCCTAAAATACACACACACACATACATGTAAAGATAAAGAGGTTTACATGATAGTTTTTACATTAGTCTTGCATTGTAAGAGAAGACATCAGGCACTCTGAATTACATTGCCAGATAACAGGTAAAAGATGGTTTCTGACTTTATAAGGAAAGTTTTTACACCCAAATATTATTCCTGTTCACTACGAAACTTCTACCGCTGCCAGCAGGAGGAGGACTGGTGCAGTGAATCTAGCTGTTTTTTAATTCTCCATGCTAATTAACTTATAAAATGCAAAAAATGAACCTCTCAAATACACAGTAATTGCTTAGACTGTGTAAGCAAATATTGATCCATATATTTATTTTTCTTTTCATTCCTATGTCTCAGTGTCAGACTAAATTTAGTCAAAGTAAATTAATGAAATGCATTTTTCAAAAGACCATCATCTGTGTAAAGGCCCTCATTTTTAATGCTCAGCAGTCAATTACAGGCCAATCAGATTTTCAAATATGAAGTGTGACACTAATGTTGAGTATGATTGGAAGTTTGGTGTTTTGAGAGGATTGGGACTTGCCTTCAGCATATGCCCAGCTCAATAGCCATCCCCAGATAATGTTTGCTGGTGTCTCAATATAAGAACTGTGTGAGTAGAAGAACCAGAAGCAAATAGAAAAGACACCTTCAAACCACCTTTGTGTGCTGCATCAGGGGAAGAACACTACTCCAAGGCAATTTGATGTGACCTGGCTGGAATCTTTTCTACCTGTATTGAGCAAACACTGTAGAAGCCACTCATCTTTCCTTAGTTTCCAGGATTTCCATACATAGGAATATGTTCATTAATTCTCTGGGATTAGCTCATCAAAGAATGAGCTGACACATAAATTGGGGACCAAGGGAATAAGGCAGTCCTCATGTGCATCCTGGAATGAGCCCTCTTGCAAGATGAGATGCACAGAGAGAGGGTTGTGTGATCAAGATCACAGGTCATACTTACAGTAGTTTGGTTTTGGGGAAAATGCAGCAGAGTTCGGAAGCTTAAAGGCTGAAACTGCTGAGAAACTTTTCTCTGAGGACCTCTGGCAAGTAAGTAAGTATTGGCTCACACCTTATCATTGATAACACCAGCACTGCTTCCTCCTTCCCTGCCACAACTAGACTCTGAGATGAGATAGGGAGCTGGTTTTTGCTGTAGTGTGCTTTTTACTTTGGCTTGTATTTGCTCTCCACAACCCTCACAGCACACTGCAAAGATCTCACCTCAGTGCACACCTCTGCAAATGTACAGCTTAAGCAGAAGAGGATTGTTTCATGTGAGACACTCGGAGCTCACCCTGCAGCATCACCTGCAGCCACAGTGAGGCTGGCAAATGTGGCAGACACTGTTCCTCTTTCAAAATCCTGCAGGTGCATCCCACTCTCCTGCACCACCAGCAGCTGCCTGTGTGTCTGCAGAGCTCACCTTCGTTCAGTCCTTGGCCCTCACAAATCTGATGTGCCCCACACCATTTAAGAAAGATGTGAAGGTCCTTGAAAGCATCCAGAGGAGGGCAACAAAGCTGGTTGTGAGACTGGTGGGCATGTCCTGTAAGGAGAAGCTGAGGACTCTGGGCTTGTCTGGTCTGAAGAAAAGAAGGCTGAGGGATGGCCTCATTGCAGCTTCCTGAGGAGAGGAAGGGGAGAGAGAGCTGCTGAGCTCCTCTTCCTGTGTACTGGGTTTGTGTGGTAAAGTTTTGGTAGTGGGGGAGATACAGGGGTGGATTTCTGAGAACCTGCCAGAGGCTTCCTGCATGCCCAACAGAGTCAATGCCAGCCAGGCCCAAGATGGATTTGCTGCTGGCTAAGCCCAAGCCCATTAGTGGAATGTCTACCACCCAGAGTGGTAGCACCTCTGGGATAATGTATTTGATAAGGTGGGAAATAAACTGCTGCACAACAGCAGTCAGAGAGACGAGGGAGAATACGTGAGTGACACTGCCCTGCAGGAACCTGGGTCAGTGAGGAAGAAAAGGGAATGGGGTGATCCAGATGCTGCAGCAGAGATTCCCCTGCAGCCCATTGTGAGGTAGCTGTGCCCCTAAGCCCATGCAGATCCATGGGAGAGCAGATATTCATCTGCAGCCCATGGAGGAGCCCATGCCAGAGCAGTGGATGCTCAAAGGAGGCTCTGTGGGAAGCCCACACTGGAGCAGGCTCCTTGCAGGACCTGTGGCACCATGAAGAAAGGATCCCAAACTGGAGCAGGTGTGCTGGCAGGACCTGTGACCTCACGAGGGACCCGTGCCAGAGCAGCCCATTCCTAAAGGAACCTGTGCCCTGTGGGGGTGTCCCACATGGGAACAGTTCATGAAGAACTGCAGCCCATGGGAAGGATTCATGTTGAAGTTTCTGAAAGACTGTCTCTTGTGGGAGGAAGCTCATGCTGGAGCAAGAGAAGAGTATGAGTTCTGAGGAGGAAGCAGAGGCAGAGACAATGTGTGATAAACTAATCAGACACCCCATTCTCCATCCTTCTCTGCTGGAGGGAAAGAAAGAGAAGTTAGGAGTGAAGTTGAGGAAGAATGAAGGAGTAGGGATGAAGATGTTATAAGATTTTGGTTTATTTCTCATTTTCCTACTTTGATTTGATTGGTAACTAATTAACTAATTTCCCTAAATCAAGTCTGTTTTGCCCATTATGATAACTGAAGTGAGTGATCTCTCCCTGCCCTTTATCTCAACCCATGAGACTTTTGTTATTCTTTCTCTCCCCTGTCCAGCTGTGGAGGGGACTGAGAGAGTGGCTTTGGTGAGCACCTGGAGTTCAGCCAGGGTCAACCCACCACATCCTGGAATCCAGTGACAGAACACATGGGAATGGTTCAAAACCGTGCCAGGGGAGCTTCTGATTGAACATTAGGAAGTGTTTCTATACCAAGGGTGGTCAAACACTGGAAGAGGCTTCCTAGAGTGGTGCCCAAGGCCTCAAGCCTGTCAGTGTTTCAGAGGTATTTGGACAATGCCTTAACAACATGTTTTAACTCTTGTTCAGCCCTGAAGTGGTCAGGCTGGACTAGACAGTCATCATAGTTCCCTTCCAAGTGAATGAGTCCATTCTGACAGATACAATATCTACTTCAAAAATCTTAGGAGTGACAGAGTCTAAAACTGTGAGCAAAGCAGTATCTACATCACAGAAACCCAGGAGTCCACTTTTAACCAAGTCTATGTCAAGACCTACAAAGGAATATGTACTATTTTAATTATTTCTCTGTTGCTGTCTAGCAATTGCTGCTTGATAGCATATAACAATAGTGAGTTTGTCAATAATTACAGTTCAAAGCAGTGAAGATGAAGAAAATAGTTTTACTGTAAAAGACACTCAAAATCCAATCAGGATAATATTTTTAGTTTTTAAATGAAGACTAGTTTCTGGTGCATTCCTTTGGACTATTTCCTATCATTAAACAGTCTCTCAAATCCCACTAATTTCTGTTGAAAATAATAAAAAAAACCCCCTCAATCAAACCTCCCCAAATCAAACCAAACCAACTCAGTGGCTGACCTGTTACCTCTAAAACTAATAAAGGTGACATAAAACACACAACATCTCTTGACAATCCCACACCATTTTCTGTTGCTAAATAATATCTGCTAAGGAAACGTCAATGCTATTTTTTTCTCTTTTTTTTTTTTTCTTTTTTTTTTCTTCATATTTGCAACCTCTGCTCTGAAGAGACTTCATGGAAATTTGCTCAGCTTGCAGGAGGAAAATGCATGAGTTGATAAAAGCTAAAAATAACTCAGCAGAAGGCTGTCCAATAAGTTAGATTTAGGTTGAGTCATGGAAAAGCCTAGGAGTATTGTCAGCATCTGAGTTATACGTCTTTCTACTTCATTTGGACATGCTTGTGAAGTGTGTGAAACAATCTCATGAAAAGCAGTCATTGACTGTATTGATATTGCTATACATCTTTCAAGAAATTTGGAGACACTTATACTTCCTTTTGGGAATTAATTGTGCTGTGTCTTGCAGGAACTGAAAAGGAAATAAAGCTGAAAAAAAATTATCAAACCGTTTTGAATTTTTTCCATCTCACAGTAAGGTACTTGGGGAATAAGGGTGAAGCAGTAAATATTCTAATTTTCTAGTAAGACCTTTTACTCTGACTCATGTGCCTTTTCTATGGATGAGAGAGGACTAGAAAATAGAAGAGAGATACCATATAGATAGTGTAAGATAGAACTGTAGTAAGCAAAACTATCTGTAATACTGTTTTCAGAAAACAGTTATTTGTGATTTATTTCTAAATGGAAAGCTGTACTCAGTGTGTTTCTACAAGAGGCTGTTTTCTATTTTGTACTGTTGCCATTTATCTTCTGCACATACTTACTAAACCTCCAATCTCAGTGGCCAGAAGATGCTACAGGTGTGATGGAGAACAAGAATAAAGATGCAAAGGATCTTGCCAAAGTAAATATGATGCTATTTAAAAACAGAGAAGTGCTGTGTTTTGCACTTTGGAGTCATCCCCCAGATCAGTCTACAGCACACATCTAGGAATATAAGCATACACTGAGGTGAATAACAAATCAGCATCAAAAATCAGTATCTTTGAGCTAGACTGCATCCTCAACTGCACACCAGATGACAATGCCCTGATGTTGGGGGGAAGAAAGGTAAAATAAGCTTCCTATGTCTCATTAGGATCTATGATAAATCTATCTACTGAACCTTCAGATAAATGCAGAAATGTCCTTTCCATCATGACAGCTCAGTCAGAAGGTGGTAGACTAATTGTCAAGCTTCCAGAAGAAAGCTGTGAAAAAAATCCCATTTTTACAGCCAGAGACCCAGAAAACATGAACTTGTAAGAGAAGTTTGAGACAGCTGGGGCTTTAACCTTAAAGAAGGGAAAACTCTGTGTAATGGAAGAGTCTTCAGTTATGTAGAGACTGCTACCAGGAGGAAAAAAATATATTTTCTGTGTCTGTTGAAGAAGTGATGGGCATAAATTCAGGAACAGAAAATTAATCTGAACATTAGGTAGAGGGATGCTGGACAGTCTCATGGTGAAAAAAATGAAGACTTGGAATGGATGAGAAGGAGAGGCTATGGTAATTTCATGTCTGAAGATATTTAAACAACCAGCTGAGGAAAATCTATGCCTATGCTATGAAGAAAGGGTGTGGAGAGGACACTGTTGTGTAACTTCCATCATGGGAATTGATTTTTCATGGTAAAATAGTAAATTATGGGATACCAAGCATTTCAGCTGGATTTACTTACTTACACCATTCTTACTCCAAAGAGTTTGAAGCAATAAAAAAAAAAATGAAGATCCAACCTGGGTTAAATAGAGCAAGACTGTGCAGGTCTTGGGTCATTTAAGTCAAATTACAGTTGTGAGAGGTCAAAACTGGCTTTTTCTTGAAAGCTCTGTGATAGAATGTGGTTTTAAGGGGAAGCTGAGAAGGAAGAAATTAGAGGTCTGAAGCAGCTATTTAAAATTATTATTCCACAAATTCTACCAAGATAGAAATCCCAGGAAAGTCCCCATCTCTGAGCCTACAAAGTCAGCCTTTCACCAAATGTATGCAAACAGTGTAGGGATCTCAGCATGCTGTAATCTAGGACAAGCATCTATCACAGGCATATTGAAGCTGCGGTTTCCTGAAGAGCTGTGCTGAATTACTGGTTTCTCACAAGCAAAAGAGAGATTTTGTGGCCATCCATCTCTGGCCTCCACCCCAGCCCTGTGTTGGTTCTACTTTGCAGTGCCATCTCTGAGGGCTGACACAGCAGAAAGCTGCTGGGGTTAGTGCTGTGATGGTTTTGAGCAGACTGTGGGGTTAACGAGGCCATGAGAGGAGGTCTGGTGGGTGCCAGCCTCAATAGGAGCAGCTAAGAGCATGAAGCCAAACTGGGAGAATGGGGCAGCTGCTCCAGGACCTCCCTCCAAATCAGTGAGTGATTAGGTTGGCTCAGCGGGTCCTGTGGAAACCATGGCTTTGCTTCCACGTAGAGAAGTTCATTTTGCAGCTTGTAAGAAAGACAGAGGAATAGAAAAAAAAAAAGAAGAAAAAGAAAAAGAAAGAAACAGAAAAAAAGAAGAAAATAAAAGAGAGAAAAAGAAAAAAAGGAAAAAAGAAAAAAAGAGGAAAGTCACTTGGAAGGCTTATGTTGTTATAAAATAGTTAATACAAGGGGAAGAAGAAAAAAATAGATTGGGAGCTAGCTGGAAAGGAAGATGGAATTGTGCCCTTGATTTGATGTTCTTTGTTGCACTCCCTTAACTGCATGGTCATGACTTGGCAGCTGTTCAGGCTGCAGGAGGCATTGTACAAGCCTCAGATAGGAGAGGTTTCCTCTGATGAGCTGGCCATTGTGACTTTACAAGAAATTGTACAGTACTTCCTCTCATCCATTAGAAACCACTATTTTCTGAATGAATTTTCTTCTCTTTTGTTTTTGCAGTTTAACCCTTAACCTTTCTGACTCATGTTTTCTATTCTGGTGTAGTGTGCAGCCCGAGGTGAAGATGGGGACAGCCCACACAAATGAGACTCCCCTGCTCACGTCTGACAGGGAAACCAAGCGTTGCAGAGAGCACTGCTTCTGCTGAAGAGCACTTTGAAGGCCTGGGAGTGTGGTATGAGAAAAAAAAAAAAGCCTCTCTTGCAAGTCAAATGAGGAAAGTCAGGCAGCTATTGAACTTCTGGGTGATTCATCTGTACTCTCCAATTTGTATTAATTGCTAAACTGTGAAGATGTGGTGTGGGCAACAAGGGTAAAACGGTATAATTAGGGAAATGACCCTTTCACAATTAGTGGAATGAATTCATCTGAAGATGAGAAAGAGGACCAAGTAGTTATTGCAGTGGTCAGATACACTGGGCTAAATTCAGACATAGAAATATATCTCACATTAGAGTACCTGCTGGGGAAGAAGTGCTTTCTGCCCAAGCCAAGCACAGGATATTGTGAAATACAGAAATACATGTGGCATATAAAAAGCCAAGTAGGGACAGAAAGGGGATGTTCAAAGTTGGAGCTCCCCTTGGGGTCACTAGTGAGCACTCTGAAATTAGACTGGAAATTAAGGCTACGGTGCCTTAGAAAGGGTCTACCTTGGGTTATGACAGCCCTTTGAGTATTTCCTTGTGTAGTCAGCATAAAACTCACAGTATGTAAAAAGCACTGCCTTTGCCTTCTCTCATATCTATGTTCAAAAGGGAATAAGGAGATATTTCTCTCACACCCATGATAATGGATGGCACTCAGATTCCTGAGCAATGCCTGAAGAGATGGAATCTTCCCAAGACCCTCTCAGGAGATACCTGGTCTCAGTAAGCTCCCTGGGGTCCTGTTCTAACTGGTTTACTGCCAAAAGGATGAATCATTACGTGACAGAAAGGCCAAGGGGATGCTTGACTTCCAAATCAGGTTATGGAATTAGTTCTCTTTCTCCAAATATGGAAAATACATTTTTTCCATAAATAAAGTAAAATGTTTGGGTTTTTTTCTAAATAATAAATTAAATTTTAAAAGAAAAAAAACCCTTATAAATTTTCCATATAAAAGTAGAAAAGTTCTGTAAGGTTTGTGACCTCCCTCACTGTTGTCCTGCAATGTTGAAAAAGCTCTGTGTTGATCTGGATCCTTGGACCAAAGAGATATTTGGTCAGAAGGAAGATCACTTACTAAAGATATTGTTGGAAACAGGACTAAGACCTTTAAGTGAACTGATGGCTGAATCCAGACCAGGAGGCTGGTGGATGGATCTGACAGGTAGCAGACAACTCTTTCTGCTAAAACATCCTTTTGCTCTCAGAAAGGGATCAGAGCTTTGAGTTCTTCTCTTTAAAATGTCACACAACAGCCAGGATGAAAAGGCAGCACAAAGCCTCTGCTGTAACACCAACAAAACTTTCAAAAGCAATTTGATGTGTGATATACTGCTACTTCAGCTTGTCAGGCTGGTATCACCTTGGTCCCTCTCAGTCCATCCATCTGAGCTGAATTCTTGTCCCTCGTCTATGGGAAATGATTCATTCTGTGCCTGAGAAGTGCCCACGACAGGAGCTGCTCTCCTGGAGCTCATAAAGGTTATTTCTGTCTAAATCACAAAACCATTGGACTGGGTGGCTGCAGTACCTTCAGAATGATGGGAAGAGAGAGCAGGAAGCAGAGTATTTTAATAGATTCTATGGAACATATCAATATATTTCAAGCAAATTAAATACCTTCACACTTTTTTTTTTGTTTCCTGTCTTAGAATATTTTAGGTAATGTTTGTGATCTAATTTTGCTTTTTCTTTTGTTTCTCTTCCCTATTTGGCTGCTGTCACTTTTCAGTGAGGCACAGTGATGTTCCACCTGTCTAATCACAACAAGGCCTAAAATTTCACCCTCTTCGAGATTTTATTCTTCAAAGGAGGAGAAGACAGATCACAAAAAGTACGGACTATTCTATTAGCACATTAAGTCCTTCAGCTGCTATTGTGGTTTTAATTTTGAGCAGTGCTATATGCACTTTAGTCAGTGAACTGGAGCTATCATTTATCAGAAGGAAAAGAAATATCCTGAGGAAAAAAACATCTTTTCACTCAGTTCAGTCTTTGACATGTGTGTTTGAGTCATAGCTTGTCAGAGTGATGAACAAGGTGCAGTCACGTCATTTTCTCCTCAGAGAGCATCTTTCCTCTGAGTTTCAGAGGTCTTTACCAACTGTCCTTCAGTCAGTAAGTAGATGGCCAAGTTGTGCTCCACTGTTGGTTCAATTCTTCTGCAAAATCAAGTGGACCCAGGGTATCAGTGAATAAAAATGTCTGGGGAAGGGACAGCACAGTCCAGTCAGTCAGTAATGTTTGAACGCTCACATGGTGTATAGCATGATCTGGAAATGTGCCAAACTGCACTGGCTCAAGTGATGCCTGAGGGATAGCATATGCTCCAGATCTTCCAAAAGGCAGCACAGACAAGACTGCCCTGGACTTGGATCCTTGTATGGCCCTGTACATGGTAAACTTTGCACCTGCAAAACCTGATGTTGCACTGAAGGAAGTTGACACATATTCTTTGTTTCACATTATGAAAATGTTACATTAGTTCACAGAACTGGAAAAAACCCCACATCCAAAATGACATTTACATTTGAGGGCTACACAGGGCAAAGTTCTGTATAGTTCAGTTGTGGCCACGGTGCTGCTTGGCCACAGAATGTTCCCTGCTCATCTTTTATTTAACAAATAAATAGCCAGAGAAGTGCAGTGCAATATTATGCCTCATTATTACCACTTTGCACAACTCTGTAGGTGCAAAAGGAAAGATTTTAAAATCCATCTATATATGACTATTGCCTCCTTGTAAGGTAGTCCCCTGTTGCCTTCAAGCACTTTCATTGCTGTGCTGTGCTAGAAGGAAAAGCACCTGGCTGTGTAATGATACCCCACTGGCCTTACTGAAGTTGCTCCTGGTTAACAGGGCTCCATGGGAGATGAGACTTCAATCCCCATGATTCAGGTCAAGATGAAAATGAATAGAACTTAATGGAATATACTGCCTAGGTTTCTCCCAGTGGGAGAAAGAGAAAGTACAGCTTCTTTTCATCCAAGCAAGTAGCTGTTACACAGCAGTAAAGTGGACTCTAGTAAGACTGTGGATGTGGGACTGGATCCAAAAGGTTTGAGAGCCAGACATTGGCTACACTACTTTTGGGATCGTTTGCAGACAGCAAGGAGGCAAAGTTTTGTTTCAGTAAATTAGATCAATCCCTGGAAAGTCAAGAGATACCCTAGTTTGCAAACAGCTGTCAAATGCTCATCTGGAGCTCCACAGTGTGCAGTCTTGCAATGCCTGGATTTATGGAGCAGGACTCTGGCTGCCATGTCCAGCTCTGCTTAGCACAGGTATAATCTGGGGAAGTACTTTGACCCAAGAAATGCAGAAAGGTCTTTAACTTTGTATCTTCTTGTCACTCTGTTTTCTTCTCCAGCTTCTGAGTTCTGCTATGCTACAACCAAGGACCACTACAATCCCACAGTGAGGAAAGTGGTTTGGGACAACTGTGTCCAGCACTGCAGAACAAGAAAGAGAAATCACAAATGACGGGAGACCAGCAATTATGAAGATTCAATGTATTTGATTTGATGCAGGAACTGAGAGGAAACATAACAGAAAGTAGAGAAGAAAGCAAGAATGTTTCTGTTTTAAAGCCTTTGTGGCTTAATTGACAGGGCTACTGGCTCCAATAACATGGTGCATGTGCTGCTGTTACCAAGGGCTGTTATGCTACAGGCATGACAAAAACACTACAAAAAGAGGCTCCATGGCACAAACCTGGTCAAGTGAGGGAAATAAAAACAACCCCTTAACTGTGCAGTTTTGGGCAGAAAAATTGCATTCCATTGTTTGGGTTTTATTAAAGGTGATTTGGATGAAAAACTCTAGGTTGTGTCTTTGGGGGTTTTTTCTGCTTTGTAGCATTTTAAGGGAACTTAAATAATTTAATATTTTTTCCCAGGTCAGTTTCCACTTTGCTTTTGTTGACTTTGTTTGGGGTATATTTGGTTTTCTGCATGATTTTCTTTGTGTGCCATTGCATATTATGTTGGCTATTTTGGAAAAGTCAGATTATGAGCCTGGTTGCTGGTTGCTTGTCTGCCACCACGTCACTTGTGCCAGCAAAACTTGTTTTGAAGGTCACAAAATAGTATATCTTACTGGAATAATGCTCTATTAAAAAAAAAAAATTTAAGCATCTCCTCTGTTGCAGGTAATTATATCCTTAGAATAACAGCTAACACCTTAATGAAGGAGCTGAGCTTTTAAAAGAGATTTTTTTCTCTGCAGGGCGTAAAATGGCCATTCACAGTAAGTAGCTACTGAATAACATTCAGTATTTGACTGAATTTCCCTGTTTTCCCTGGAAATACATGCTTCCCTTTTGCTCAGGGCTGTGTAGGACATTCTCTCATACACATGTATCCCTACACACCACAAGGAAGAGTGCCTATGAATCCTCCAGCTGTCAGCCTGTGAGCTCAGACCATAAAACATCCTCAGAGCACGAGGGGTTAAGCTCTGACCATAATTAATATGAGATCTGTGTTGAGGGCACAGACCAGATTCAGTTTCCTCCTCTGATATGGTCTCTGAATAAAGTTATCAACTGCTGTAAAAAAAAAAAAGGCAAACCCATTCTTTCTTTCCTAATTCTCCTCCTCTTTACATGCTTTGGTGCTCAGCCGATGTTTGGTTGAGCCAGTTCAATTCACACAGAAAAATGTTCACGCTTTTCCATGTTAGTTGTCTGCCAGGCTTCTGAGATGAATTGAATTCAGGAAACGGTCTGATGATCATCAGATCTGGCAAAGGAGAGGAAGATGGTTTTGACAGAGAAGAGAAAGATCTATAGCATACAGCTTCCTCCTCTCTATTTGAGTGGAAGTCACTTCTCCTTCTGAGAATGAATAAAATGTGGAATAACCTTTCTTTTCTTCCTCCTAGGGTGATTGTGTAACAACATTAAAGAATGCCAGACTGTGGCAGTGAAGGGGGAATGGATGCGAGGTTTTGCTTTATATCTGTCCTTTATTAACTATAAATAAAACCTTTATTATATCCATTGGTGTTTTTCAACAGTCTTTGAATAATGTTTATCTAGGGAGGTTTGTTTTATCTTAACATTTCTAGTAGATGAACTCACAATTTTCCTGTCTGGTAGGGAAGAAGCAGGTAGAAAACAGGTAGAAAGCTGCAACCCTGTGTTGCTTGAATCCATGTATTTAACATCCTTTCCATTGCCTTTAACTTGTCGTGACGGATGGTTTTTTTTCCGTTATGATCTCTGTTTCTGTGGGTTTTGAATAAAAATATCTCCTCCTTGGTTCCAGATTGATGCCATTTGACTGTGATGCTTTCAATCAATTCTTTCAGGGGTGCTGCTGGTTGTGGACTACAGATAATTGAAAAGTAACCAGACTAACAAAGTTACACAGGGACAAGCAGAGATCGTCAGAAGTCCCTGCAGGAACTGACAGAGCTTCTCCGTGTTATATAAGATTGCAAAACTTCCCTAAAAAACAGAGCCTGCACTGAGCAGATCAGGCAGAATACTGTCTGTGGAGCATTTAAAATGCTAAGTAATGAACCTCAGACTATAATTCATCTCCATTCTCAGCTAGGATCTGATGCCTTAAGCTCTACTAATGGTAAGTATGTTGCAACATGCATTTGAAAGGGTGAAATAGACTTAAAAGACTAAATTCTGTAGTTGGTTGCACTAGGTATCTTTTTTGGTGGATTGAGTCTGCAGCTATATAAACACAGTCTGGCTCTTCAGTCCGGAAGGAAATCACAGAATTACAGAATATGCTGAGTTTGAAGGGACCTACAAGGATCACTGAGTCCAAATCCTGGCCCTGCACAGGACCATCCCCAGGAGTCACTCCATGTGCCTGAGTGCTTTGTCCAAACACTGCTTGAACTCTGTCAGGCTTGGTGCTTGACCACTTCCCTGGGGAGCCTGTTCCAGTGTCCAACCATCCTCTGGAGGAAGAACCATTTTCTAATATCCAACCTAAACCTTCTCTGACAGAACTTCAGGCCATTCCTTTCCTTTGGGTCCTGTTACTGGTCACCAGAGAGAAGAGAAGTTGTATCTTTCAATGAGATTTCCCCTCAGTCTCCACTTCTCCAGACTGCACAGACCAAGTGACCTCAGCCACTCCTCGTAGTTTCCCCTCGAGGTCCTTCACCATCTTTGTTGCCCTCCTTTGGACACTCAGTGTCTTTCTTACACTGTGTCACCCAAAACAGCACACAGGACTGCAGGTGAGGCCCCAGTGCAGAGCAGAGCAGGACAATCCCCTCCCTTGCCTGGCTGGTGATGCTGTCCCTGATGTCCCCAGGACAGGGCTGGCCCTCCTGGCTGCCAGGGCACTGCTGGCTCATGTTCACCTTGCCACTGACCAGGACCCCCAGGCCCCTTTCCACGGTGCTGCTTTCCAGCCTCTCATTCCCCAGTCTCTCTGTAGATCCAGGACTGGCCCATCCCAGCTGCAGAATCCAGAACTTTCCCTTGTTGAACCTCACATGTTTGGTGATTGCCCAGTGCTCTGATTTGTGAGGTGTCTCTGCAGGGCCTCCCTGCCCTCGAGGGAGTCAACAGCTCCTCCCAATTTTGTATCATCTGTGAACTTGCTCAGCATCCCTTCCAGTCCCATGTCCAGGTCATTAATGAAGATATTGAAGAGCACAGGACCAAGGATGGAGCCCTGTGGAACCCCAACAGTGACAGGTTCCCAGTCAGATGTCACCCCATTCACCACAACCCTTTGTGCCTGACCCATGAGCCAGCTGCTCACTCATCTCAGGATGTGTTTAACCAGTTGTGTGCTGGACATTTTGCCCAGAGGATCCTGTGAGAGACAGTATGGAAAGCTCTACTGAAATCCATAAAGATAACATTAGCTGGCTTCCCTTGATCAGCTAGGTGGGCTACTTTGTCATAAAAGGAAATCAGATTTTATAAGCAGGACTATCATAAAGCATGCTCAAGGGTGTGTGCAGTCACCCAGAGCTGGGTGAGCTGCTGTGCTTGAGTGAACTAGGTCCTGGACAGCACATGTGCTTCTGGTCACTCCACTGGGCAACAGCTACACCTTGCATAAAGCTTTTGGGTTGCACAGAGGATGCTATAATCCAGAATCAGGTATCTGACAAGTTAAGCTCTCTTTGGGAGTCTTGCAGCTGGTACTTGACTCCTCATTTGGAAAGTACTGCTTTCGACCTCAGGAGCCCTTCTTTTCACAAACCATGATAAACAACAACCCTGAGTCCATGCAGAACTGCTTCCGTGACACAAGAAGAAAAAGGAATGCCCTGAAACACCTTCCAGAGTGCAGTGCCTCTTATCCCTGACTCAGTGGAAAGGTAGCTGATAAAATCCTATGAAACTGAGCTTTGTTTCACGGCTGGTTGGTTAACTCATGGCATAGACCTCAGCAGAACTGCCTTAATAGGAAAGGAGTAAATCAGCTGAGAAACAAACCCTATGGCTCAGAGCTGTCCTGTGCTCTCCCCACCAGAGGCAGTAGGTCAATCTGTCATCTAAGATGCCCTGTTACCACAATCTCTGAGCTACTCCCAGGGTTCCTGTGAAGTAAGGAAATCCTACTAGTCCCTGATATCGATGAGGAACTGACATCTTGGCTTCTAATCATGCAGAGAAACACACTGTGAAATTTTCACAGCTGTCTGCTAGGCTGATTTGTTAGGCTGGTAAATACCCTTAAATATATTCTTCTCCATGTAGGAAATGGGGTCAAAAGCATTTCCTTCCTCACAGCCTTTCAGTCTGTGACTGAAGACAGGGCTGAGCCCAAGGCAGCGGGGTCACAGAGGAGGTAAAGTGAATGTACAGGAGCAAAGCTGAAGATGTCTGGTCAGAAAACAACAGTATTACAACTTTGGGGTACTATCATTAATGCATGTGATCGACAAACAGATTGAAGAGGTCTCAGGTTTTTCCTCAGCTTTATTATTTTGATATTTTTTTAAAACTTTGATCGTCTCCAGCAATAGAATGCTTAGCTTTCAGTGCTCAGGTTACAGAAGCTGTAGTGTGTGTTTGTGGAGCAAGGTGAAGGTACAATTCAATCTTTGTTGTCCCTGAGTAATTTCTAATGTCCATGTGACACACTTTCCTGCATGGAGCTCCCTGTCTTAGCTCTGCAGCATGTGCTAGGGGCAGAGTGTGGTGCTGCCTTTGAGTACAGGACATGCACTCAAGTGAGTCCTGAATGCTCACTGCACCGAGCACGTGTGCACAAGGGATGAATGAAGCCATGGTTTGGTCCCAGCTATATTCTGAGTTAGGTTATTCAGGGCTCTGGTCTCCAGCATACAGATGCCAATACCAAGGACTTAACTGTCAGATACTGAAAACTCAACTCACAATGCATCACATCGTGCCAAAAAATCAGAGCACTCTAAGCCTTCCTGTTGGTGCATAGTTGGCTTTCTGCTTGCTCACATTTCCCAACACATCACTGAAACAAAGACAGTGCAAACACGAATAAATGTGTCAAAAAAACTGGCAGCAACACAAGTATAGGTCAAAGTTATCTACCTCCTGCCTAAACCAGAAACCAGGAATGGAGTGTGGGAAAGAGCAAAACTGTGGGGTTTTTTCTTCAAAAGGTTTTAGTTCTTTTGCTGGAACATATCCAGCAAAGGAGTTTTTGGCATTCAAAACCAATTTTACAGGTGTGAGCATTTGTGTGAGCGTGTGTAGCAGAGGGAACTGGAATTCTCAGTGAGGGTGGCTATGGAGCAAGACTTCCATTTCACAAAATGAATCCAAAACACAGAGAATTTGAGGGAGTTATTTCCATACATGCATACCAAGTTATTGGTTTCTGGTTAGGGCCATTTACAACTGAGCAAGCACAGGTTCAGGCTGCTTTGCTTTCCTTATGTTGGCTGCTTGGAAAGTGACAAATTCAGTCTAAATTTCCAAAATATATGCAAAGGGAACTGGCTCTGTGTGCAAACCCTCCTGTCTGTGACTTCATAGGATGAGGTTTGTGTTCAGGTGTTTGTCAGAGTTTAAAATCTCCTGCCTCCTGCCTGAAGATGGAAGATATGAAGATGTTCTTTATACAGGCCATAATATTGTGGCTGTTATTCCATCACAAAAATTCTAAGACACCTGTCTTTCTTTCAAATTAGTTTTATGTTATGGTGAGGTTGTTCATAAAACCAAATTTTGGGCAATGGGAACATTTTGTTTTACAGTGCCCTTGATCACCAGCAGAGGAGATGGGCAGCCCCCAAGGACAGCTCAGATAACCCTGCAGCTCTGTCCCTGTGCCAGGGTGAAGCGCACTGCTTCAGTTGACTTGAGGACACCTCGGGAAAATCCAGTCCTTGGAGCACACACAGGACCACTCCTTGCCTCCATTCATGCTGGGGCTGCAGTCTGTTTCTTCTAATTAATCTGTTTGCAATCCCATTGAGGCTATGGTAGCTATGTTTGGCTACATAAGAATTACTTTTAGTGTTGCACAGACACTACACACATTTTGGGAGGCAGGGAGAAGATGGCACAAGTTTATCACCCTTCCTTCCACTAGACATATGTTCTTTTCCACCCTCCTTACCTCCTTACCTTTTCTGGAAGAGACACAGAGCCAACACCTGTCTCTCTCCACAGAAGTCAGTGCTCCATAAGGCTGAAGTTGTTTTCAGCCATTCTCAGTAGATCTGCTCCACATTTAAATGTAATAGCAACCTCTTCATTCAGATCTTCTCCTTATGAGGACTAATGGTAATAAACCTGTAGGAATAATAATCCCAAATTCATATACAAATTTTTTTCTTATGTTTTCCTCCTAGGATATGAATGTGCCTCTGTAAGGAAACACTGTTTTCCCTCAAGGTACAGAATGTGAAGTTAAGGCAAATGGGAGAAATTAGTTCTCTATACATTGGTCAAAAGGATTTTCTTGGTAGCACTATGTGTGTGCTATAGCATCAACCAAACTCCAGACATTCTACTGTTGACTTCATCAGGAAACATGACCCTTCCTCTAAGATGTGGTTATATTGCTTCATAGAGAGCATCTGAAAAAGAAGAACAAGAAAAATATAATTCTGTCCACTAAACATTACCAGCCCTCAGGAATTAAGGGAAAGTATCTATAGAGAAGAATGATAGTCTTGTGGTTGAGACACGAGTCTCTGACTCAGGAAATGGGTAGAGTATCCTACCACAAGCTTTTAATGTGAACTGATGCTGCAAAAACTCTGCTGCTTCTGTTTCCCTGCATCAGTAACATAGGATTAGTGCACTCCTAGTTTTGTCTTCCTTTTAGTTCTCTCTAGAAACTCCTTGCTGCTTAGGCTTCTAAGATTTGGACTCCTGGGGCATCAGTAACAGGCTGAAGCAGGAATTATAATCCTTTATTAACTTTTCATACAGTTTCCTCCTTGTTATTAAACAAAATGTATTTTTCACTTTTTACAATCAATGTTTGTGGTATAATCACAACCAAAGACAAGGAAGCTTCCTTATATCATGCAGTGATTTAAATAAAAGTCAGTTCTGCAGTTCTTCAGCTGGCTGCACCCAGTTAATTTTTAATAATACAAGGTTTTGTATTCATTTGTAAAGGGATCGTAAGTACCTGACTTGTGAGTACTTTGAAAAATGTCATTCTTTCTTAGTTATCTGTAAAAGCTTGAATGGCTCTTGAGCCTTACAGCTCCTCCTCAGGGTGAAAATATTTTTAGTAAAGAATGGAACTTAGGGATCCCCTGCTTTGCAACGCTGGAAAGGTTGAAGCCTGAGAATTGGCATGAAACTGGCATGAACTGATAGCGAAACAATGCAAATATTTCTGGAAATGCTTTCTCAAAGAATTTTACATTCAATGAATCAATGCTTTTGGCAATAATAAGGCTTGCCTTGCAAGCTAACTTTGAGGTGTTCCCAAGCTTTCAGCATGTCTCCATTCCCTGCCTTTCTTCGAGATCAATGCCTCAGACCTTTCATGGTTGACCCATTACTCATATTGACATTTTTGTTTGATTGGATACACAAGCATTTTCTACCTGGTTCGGAAGCCCCAGTGGTCAGGCTCTCTGCATTCTCATAGACTCAATAGCTGTAAAGATGATTCAGTAACTCCATCCTCTATCCACTACCACAGCAAAAGCTTATTTGACCACAAATATGAAGGATAAGAGATTCTTCAGTAATGCCCTTGACCACTGTGAGCAAAAAGGAAATTATTTTGTTAGAAGAGTCAGTCCTGAGTATTTATCTTGCTATGTACTTCAGGGAATGAAGTGCATTGAGCTTTCTGCTGTCATTCCCAATGTGTGTGAAAGGTCAGCTTTGTACCCCTTCCTGCTTTCTTTCTTGTTACACATTAAACCCTCATGTCTTTTATGCTGTGAGTCACTCATGCCTTCAGTATGGGACAGTTTTGAGGCAAAGAAACTGTTCATTTCACTCATCTACTCTTCACTGTTTTACAAGCTCTGGAATGCAATGACTCAAACCAATTTCAGAATGTCTGCCTCCAGTATCTTCGGAAATTTGAGAGTAGTATGCTTTAGAGTCCAGTGATCTCTACTTTCTCCACTCCCAATGCATGTTTCCTGACTCAAATGGGGTCTGAATGACTTATCACATTTCCTGTTCCCCCTCATTTTAAGAATCAACAGTTTTCTTCCTCTATATCTTTTCCCTCTGCATAATCCTTAGTTCTCTTACAGGAACCATATTTGATTTACCTGTGCCTTATGAAAAGTCTTTTTGAGGTCAATGGAAATATGCCCACAGTATTCAGCAGACTGTGTGAACCAGGCACACACTAGAATTGACTGGAAATCTTTCAAGGAAGTGGTGGAGAACTTGGGTTTTTTTGGTTTTGTTGTTTTTGTTTGTTTGTTTGTTTGGGTTTTTTGTTCAGTTTTTTGTTTGTTTGGTTGTTTTTTGTTGGCTTTTTTTTGGGGAGGGCAGTTTCCCTGAAGAATGTGATGATTTATTGCAGCTGAAACTTGTCTATGACTTTGGGAAACAGCATGTGCCCCTAACCCAATCAAATTTCCTGCTTGACCCACTTCAAAACAGAATGTTACCCTGATTTTTTTTTTCTGTCTTGGATGCATACTCAAACCATGAGACTCTTCTGAGATGCATCTTCCTCAGGCCTCTTTTCAGCTTTCCCATTTTCAAAAATTAACCTTTGTTGGTCTAGAGAAATTACTAAATCGTTAGAGCTCTAATATGTAATGGATGAGAGTGAAAGTTCCTGCTCTGAACTAGGTAAAGTAAGACCATGAACCTAGAATTTTCACATCATATGAAGATATTCTCACACTGAAATGCTGTGTAACAATTTACTATTTTACCTATGCATGAAAATGCTGTAAGTTCCCTGTGTCTCACTGCAGAGCAGGAAAACTTATAAAAGTATGCCTATTTGCATGGGTTGAAATCTTTCTCTCTTGTTCTGGTCCTTGTCTGGTGAAATCCATTCTGCTAATAAAGTTACCATCTACACAAGTAGACAGGGAGAAATAAGTAAATAATATTTTAAAATTAACTTCCCCTTCACTGTCAGCAGAACAAGTGTCCCAAAACTTTCTGATGGAAGCATGGCTGCAGTGACTGCCAATACATAACTTTTGAAAGATTAGAGAATATGTTGAATCACATTAACATCAACTGTATCTATAGCTGTATCTATACAACATATCCAGCTATGCAGTCCCAAGAACATCCTGCATTCCAGGATTCAAACAAGCTTTAGGACACAAAGGCCACAGCAGAGTGACATTCATCCCTGTTCATGTCTGGTACTGCAATTTGCATGTACAAAATGCAAAGAATTTCTGTGCTTGATGGGACCTATTTATGCAACTTTCCAAATGTCTTGAACAACATTAAACATTAAAAGGCATTAAACTTTTTCTTGAAAAGTATCTCTCACTTGTCCTTCACCACCATTAAATAAAAAGTTAAAAATCTCTAATGATATCCTACCTGATCCTGTACAAAGATCACTTATGTAGATGGTAACCAGTGCTTAATTTTTCCTTTTGCTCAGGAAAGTGTGCTGAAGGACTTAATTTTAGTATTTCACACTTTAATGACATTATAGTTCTTCTGAAAGAACTATAATAGATAAAAGTGTACTGGAATATCACCTAGCATTTTCCAGCTGATTTTCTAGTATATAACCCCTCTATCCACAACCCCATATATGGACTGGGTCTGGCCTTCCCTGTCTCTGTAAGTACTGGTTTTTGGTCTGGCTTCAACCTCATCAAACTTCCAGCTTCCAATATCTTTGTGCTTTGTTTATTAAGGGAGTCTACAGGAGGAAACATGCTGGAATTTTTGTGGGTTTTTCCTTCCAGATTTCAGTGTTTTATTGGGCTCTCTTTCTTTAGTTTGGTTATTTCCCAGTCTTCAGTTTCTTCTTGCTAAGAACTACTTTGGACACGTGCTATTGTAATTACAAATTGCTCTCTACAGGCAGACAATGGTCACCAGAGAGTCCTGCCTCTATCCTCACCAAAGCTGGGGTTTAGCCTGTGCAGCAGACCACCACAATTCCCATGTCTCCCAGATAAGCTTCAGGCTAGAACTGGGAAAATTAATAAAGTTTAGTTTCAGGACAAGAGTTATTTCTTACTTTAAAAGGGATGTGTCTCAGTACTGACATCTACTGCACGCTGACAAATTTGTTGAAACTTAGGTGAAAATACCACCTTCCCAGCAGTGTGCATGGCACGGGGTGTAACTGGGTCACAGCAAGACTCAAGGGTAGCGTCCAGAGAGGCCCCATCCCACATTACCATGAGCAAACATGTCCTACAAACAAATGATGGAGAGAGGAGAGTGGGAAAAGGAAGTCACGGTGTGACCTCCTACTTCTTGAGTGATGCTTATCACTGAGCATCAGGTGGGTGGTGGCCTCATAATTAGAGTAAGGGCTGGTTGTTGTTGTTGTAGTGCAATCTGCCAAAGAGCAACCTGGAATAATAAATCCCATGACGTGTGCTGTAGAAAGACACAGAGAGAAATATTTTCCATTTCCAACCCCAGTTTGTTTGGGGCAGTTGTGTAATTTACCTTTCTTTAGCATGGTACCAACCTAGAAGCAATTAATGGGTTGCAGCACCTTGGTAAATTCACGGCTGAAGGGGGAAAATTGGTCATAGCAGTAAACTTTAAATAATATCCTCCAACAAGGACGTCATGCTGCCTACTTATCTCCTCACCCCAAACCACATCACATGCATTCACTTGAGTGTCGGAAGTGAAAGTAGCTATAAACAGCATAATTTCTCCAGGCTGGTTCACCTGAGGTGTTTAGGCCTCATGCTAGTGGACTCTGGTAAAATTCAGCAGTATCTGAAAAATAATAGTGTGATAAATCTGGTGTAAGAGAGAGGAGAATTAGGCCACTGGAGGTCTGAACACTCAAATTATGTTAAAGCTTATACTCACATCTTAATGACAGGAAACAGTGTGTAGGTGCTTCTGTGGTTCAGGAAGCACAAAGTTCAGAAAAAGCAGTAGAAAATATATACAGGAAGGTGAACTGAGTGGGTTCAAAACCTGCTGGTAGAAAACAGAACTTCTTTTACATTTTACCACTATTTTTGCTAAATGAGCGGTGGGGAGCGGAGGGGAGCATGGGGCATGGTGGGGGTGTGACACCAATCTCATTAACTCTCTTGTTTCTCATAATTTAAAACCAGGGTATCTCCTTGTAACGCTGGCTGATTTTCCAGTGCTGAAGACGCAGTCCCTGCCAAGACTCATCAGTGTGACTGATGCTGTGACTGTTGCTGTGACTATTTGTGAACACTGGGAAATTCTGTCTATTTACTGGAAATAAATATTTATGGAAAAAACAGAAAAAACCTACCTGTGGGCTTTCAATATTGCACCCATGAATTCCTAAAAGCATACCACTACTTAAGAAAATGAACTGGTTTTCCACAAGAAGTAAACACCTACTTTATAAGAGAAGTGACATGGTATTATGGTCAAAGAGAGATTGATTTATAAACTTCTTATTTTCAGGTGTTTTTATCGTGCCACCAGAAACATTCTTTGGTGCAATAGTGCTCATGACAGGCATGCTGTCAGCCTAAAGGTGAATTTTGTTCCTGCAAATGGTTTTGTGATATGTTGTTGGATATTTACATCTACCTAAGAGGACAAGAGATTGCAAGGAGGCAGAACTGCTTTCCAAAAAAACCAGGAACATATACTTTGAAAGAAGTACATGTCTTTTATAAAAATATGATTTTCAATAATTTCTTTGGAGAAGACAAATACGAACGTTGTATAGCTGAGTAAAAATTTCAGTTATTCAAATGTTTTAAGTAGGGTGGGATTTTTTTGCTTAAGTCTAACTTCAGATATTAATCTGTAGAATATATGCTAATACACTTCTTAGAACAATGTGTCCTAATCTTGCCATGAACATGCAACCACTGGTGTGATAAAATAATATAGATTTTCATTAGAGTCCTACCATAGAATTTAACTGAGAAGTTTATCTCGGCTATGGAGCTTAATGAGAAAACTCATAAAATGTGGAGATGTGTTATAATTCTGTATTACAGTCCCTTAGATTTTATGTAATTTTTACCAGGGACTATTTTATTTCTTGTCTTAACTATTTATTTAACTGTAGTTAAAATCTATTGTACTCTGTAGAGGATCATTTGACATTTCAGCATTAACATCAAAAGACTTGCAGGGAAATTCACCAATGTGAATTTACCAGGTTCATCAAATTTCAACCAACCAAACAATGAGTTTCAAAGATAGCACTGGGTTAACTGGACCTGGTATTTTACCCTGGTTTTGATACAAGAATGTGTTATTTCTTTGAATATGAAACTAAAGAAACTATATAAATGTGACCCTATGCAAATCAAAAGAATGTTTTCATTACATTCTGTGAACTGAAACTGCTGAGTTTCACATCTCTTTAGATTTTAAGCTACTAAACCAGGGAATTTTCCTTTGCAGGTAATGAAGAAAACTTGATATTTCAGCTTCTGAATTACATTTTTACACTGTCAATTCTGTAAGTCTGTCACTTATCAGGCCTCAAAACTCATGCTTATTTGGCACTAATGTTAGGACAAAAAACTGGGAGAACTTTTATAGAATGGAAAAGTCACAAAAAATCTTAGGTGAAAATGGTCCTTTTCTCTCTCAGATCAGATATGACCAGAAGCTTGATGGGCTCAAGGCCCTGAGCTTTAATAGCAGTCTTATGCACTGGAAACTCTTCTTTAATGTTGTGTCTTCTGTAGTGTTTTGTCTTCAGTATTTGGAATAAATTTCACTTGACTGAAAATGTTCCAGTGTCTTTTAATGGCACAGTGAGGAATGTTCATATCACTGACTTTTGGAATTTAGTTATGTTATTTGGCTACTCTCTTTCCTTTATTTTTGAGGAGCACAGTGTATAAGTAAAGTATGAGTAAATCTGTCAGGTTTGCCCACGTTGGGGCAAAGGCCATTCTCCCAAGGCATTGCTGCCTACCTTGAACTCATGACCTTCTTTCCCCTCAAATTGCTATTTTTCCTGGAATTCTTAGCCATTAGGCATGACCATTAAGTGGAAGTTAAAAGCAAGTCAAAGTCCTGTTTAAAACCTGACTAATTCTCATAAAAGTTCAGAAATTCTCTGTTAATTCTAATACATCAATATTTTTTGTCCAAATCAGAATCCAAGAAGACAGGAAATGGAATTAATTATGGTGCAATGTCACTTCAGCACTACTTAGGCATTTATATAACCATAAAAGCTTTCTTGGAGGGGATTGTAGAAGTCACCTGTCCAGTCTTCTGCTTGAAGCAGGAATGTCCCCAGCACCAAAGCAGGTCAGTGGTGGCTTTGTATCTAAGACCAGAAAAACTCTATTGAGAGAAATATCATTTGATCTGAGATGATCAATAAGAAATGTAGTTTGTGCACATTGTACTTCAGTTTTGTTTCTTTGGTAGGCTTTATTTTCCATGATTGAAGGGCCCTAGAAAGTGAAAAGATTCAATTCATAAAGAATGATTATCCTAAATGGGACAATAGGAACTCCGACTCAAAGAACTGATCTTAAACTGAGCAGCAAGAAGAAAAATTGTTCTCTGTCCAAATGTTTCAATTTTCTTGATGTCCCTTGCAGATTTTTTAAAAAATGATGTTTTTTAATGAAACTATTTTCCATGCAGAATTCTGCACTGCACTGACTAAAAGGCCAGTGTTACTGCTGAACAACACTGTTCAAAATTAAAATGGTGAGGAACATCAATCTTAACAGAGATTAACTGAAAAAGTCTGGGTGAAGAAACATTAAAAAATAAATCAGGTGAACAACTAACACACTGAAAACCTGCAAGCAGTCAAGGACAAAGGAACATTTAACTGATCACCATGACCATCTGCTATTTTTATACACAGTAAAATGTGGGAAACTTCCTTGGATGTACATGAATGTTGGCAGGGCCTTGTTGGGCTGGGTAGCTCAAGTTTACCTCCCATTACACTTCTACTTGCTAGCTGAGCTGTGGTGTCCCACAATTTCCCATGCAGAGCTGTTTCAGATCCTTGTCATATAATGTGAGAAGTGAAAACCCCGTCACCTGACCCAAATCCCTTGTGTGAGTCCTTCAGGTTGAGTACACGATGACACTTGGTCGTGGAATGTGTGTACAGAACAGCCCTCCCCTCATCCTTTGCTTCACTTCCCCACTCCTCCTTTCATATCAATCATCATCTCACCCATGATATATTAGTCATCAAATCATGAGTGAGAGATGTTTCCAATTCGTGATGGTTCAGTCATCTAGCACCAAGAGAAATGTGAAAATAATTCCAGTTTGCAGCACCTGTTGCTTCAAAACCACATTGCAAGTTGTTGAATAGTATTCTTTCCCTCTCTCTCTCTCTTTGTCTTTTTTTAGACAAGGTTACAAACTAATGAGTGCAAGACTGTCAGCAAAAGTGCTGACACAATCTTCACATTTCATGGGCTAATGAGGTAGAAAATAATTGTTTGATGACATAAATTAATTAGTAGCCACCAAATTTTGAAATCAGACACTGTATATTCCTGTGATTTAATCAGGCCAGGGTGACCTCTAGGCCTTTATTTTTTTAAATTAAGGGGTGAAAAACACAGGAAAGCTGAACCACTGGCAGAACTTTGATGCAATTTTTCCATTTTAGTGTAATTGGCTGAGTTTATCAGGACAGGCTGAGGAGGAGCCGACAGAGTTACCTCTCTGCATGCAGCCAGCTCTTCATGCTGCAGAGCTCACCGTGTCGCACCAGAAGCTGCAGCTTCTCAGGGTGGCAGAGAGTGAGCTGCATGTCACCTTCTGTGTCACCCCAGCAGTGTCACTGTGCAGCTGAGTCTGCAAACACGTCTGTGATGTCTGGATAGGGACAGCTCGGGCTGCAGCACTGACTGCTGGTAGAGGAAGCAAGTAGAGGGAAGGACAGCACAAGGACCGGCAGGAAGCCTAGACCCCCAGATATTTATGTTCCTGCTCTCAGGTCACTTATGATGTATCTACTATAGTTATTTGCCATCTGGGAGAGGAAACAGAATACTGCTTGCCCTAGAGGGATGTAACGGAGATAAAAATTCATAATAACAAGTCCATGTAATTGCTTAGGTATCTAGAAACAGCTTTGGAATTGAGAATGTCACACAGAAATCTTTACCTTGATTGAAATTCACAGTCAGCTTCCACCCTTTCAGTTTTCCCTAATGACCTATTTTACTTTGTGTACAATGCATTCCTGCTAGTGTAAGTCAGATACAACTCACTGGTAACAGAGGATGATTTCAGCCTTCTGCAATTTATAGTTTTCTGTAGCAGGCTGAGCTTGAATCCTGTACCTGCCACCTGGTTGCTTGCCTGTTTTTGGGGATTAATACACTAATCACATCTAAAGCTGGCTAAAATATCTGTCCATGACTGCCATAATTTTCCTCAGCTACAGACACGGATGAGATATTCACGTGGGAAAAAGACACAGCAGGACCGTGGGCTGGAGTGCATGCTCAGTTCCAGAAGAAACTTTAGATGGAAGCCTCTTGTAGGGAAAAGATTGGAACAAAATTTCTTTGCAGGTGGGTGTAGCCCTTCTATTATGGCTCCAGGATGGACCCAGAGTTCCTGTGAGAATGAAGAAGAAAAAAGAGCTGTGTTTGAAGTGCCAGATTTAATGCCAGATGGGGGCCGAGTTCACTTGGTAGTTTTTTCAGTGAAATTCTCTTCTAGTATTAAAAGATGTGTTGAAAATTTACAGATGCTTACAACTTTGATGCATTTGTCTGCACCATCAAATTTCAGCATACTTTAAATGCTCCAGAACATGAGAGGGATAAAAATACTGTCAGATGTAAGATCTTGGAATATTTACTTGTCTGTGGGAGGAAACCACAGAAGGTGGTATTCAGTAGAGGAGAAGCTGCAAGCCTGGCCAAAACATACACAAAATATTTGAAGATGAGCTTACCTTAACCATTTTCCTGAACTAGCTTCTTGAAGCTTTTTAAAGCCATTGGTGTTGCTGTTGCTTTCTTGATGAAAAAATTTCTTTCATCACAGCATGTACAAGGAGAGTGTTCTGCAGGGAACCAGTCTGATCTTTGTGTGAGCTTTCCCTTGGTGAGTGATGTCTGCTCCTTCAAGCCCTTCTCTCACTCACCACAGTGGGACTGTTCACTGCACGTGAGCCCTGTTGGATCTGGACACTGAGCTGTGTATTGTCCAACCCAGTGGAGGAATGGGGACTCTCACAGGTGTTTCAGTGCACATATGGGCATGTTTAATATTTCAGATAATTTCTAATTAAAAATTGATGTCTGTGGGCATTGCTAGGATCGTGGAGGAAAAATCCTCCCTTACTTTCACGCTGATTTGCATAACAATGCTTGCAACAGCCTCAAGGTGTAATTTTGCTTTTCAGGCTCTGCATTCCCCATTGCTTCCACAATTACATGAAAACCCATTTTCCTTTTTGTTCTTTTGTGGTCTTGCTACCTAGTGCAATGAGTAAAATTCCTTGCTGGCTGGAGAGCTCTGAAGAGTTGGTGAAATAATAGTTCTGAGCATCACCAGTGGCAGCACTGATGTTGAGGGGTATACACTATGTTCTGTCACTCAAGGAAAGAGAAGAAAGATAAAGGGACTGCTGGTAGGAACTGATGGAAGCCCATGGGCACGTTGCAGTGAGGAAGGATGTTGTTCTGCAGGTTCATTTATACCCTGGAGCATGAAATGCTATTTCCAAGAGCAGTTCTGCGAAGCCATGTGTCTCTCTCCTTTCGCTTGGGAGGCACCCGTGCCCTTCTGACCTTGACAAGGCACAGGAAATCACTGAAGCCAAGGGTCTGACTGACACTCCTTCCTCTTCTCTCTCCCTTGTTTTGGAGTGTAGTTTAATGCAAAGATTGTGCAGCTTGGTCTGTCCCCTTCTGGTTAGTCCTTGCTGGTTTATGCTCAATCTCCCAGCACTTTGGACTTTGAATCCAGAGATCTGAATTACAGGCTAAGGGAATTGGTATTGTTCAGTCTGCAGAAGAGAAGGCTTTGAGGAGACCTTACAGCACCTTCGAGCTCCTAAAGGAGGTTTACAAGAATGCTGAAGAAGCATATTTCACAAGAGCAGGCAGTGATAGGACAAGAGAGAATGGCTTTAAGCTAAAAGAGGGTAGATTTAGATAGGATTTGAGGAAGAAATGCTTTACTGTGTGGGTAGGGAGGCACTGGAACAGGCTGCCCAGAGCAGTTGTTGATGTCCCATCCCTGAAACTGTTCAAGACCAGACTCTGAGCAGGCTGGTCTAGAGAAAGGCTCCCTGCCCATCATAGGGGAGGTTTGGAGTGAGATGATCTTTATGTTCCCTTCCAATCCAAACCAATATATGATTCTATGATATGACTCTTTTTAGCATTTAGCTTCATTAATTCCCTTATGGCCTTCACTTCCCTAGGGAACAGAAAGGGACTAAGTGATCCTACTGGGATCACATTTACCAGTTCAGCCCTAGAGCTGCAAACACGACTGTGTACACATCAGACCAGGTGTTCACTGTTTTCCTGGATATGCAGACAGAGTTGAAAGAGGGAGAATAATGTTTAGTGTCATACACCATAACTGGTGTAGATGCAGGCATGTTTCCACAGTTGTCCACACAGCTGAAAGGAACCAATGCACTGCATGGCACAAAAGCATGGGCTGCCTGGTGAGTGTTCTGTCTGTAAATGCACATTCAACAGTGCCAGTATGCTGTTAGCATACACTGATATCATGCTGGAGCATACACAGCTACTCAGTTATGCTGCTGGTTGGGTTTCTGTCTTATGTTACTATCACCAAATGAGAATAGAAAATTTTCAAGCTTTCATGTACCTTCCTCTCTATTAGGCCTGATATAAGTTCTCATGTGAGAATTATTCCTCTAATATAAAGACATATTATTTTATTTCTAGAGGAATTCTGTCTAAGAATTAAAATGATGTTTTGGTCACTGCTTTCAGAAATGAAGATGTGTTGGGAAGCCACAACAGGTTCTTGGCAAGCCTTTATTCTTTCTAGCTTGATCCTAAACACTTGGGTGGCTTACTGTTCTTCTGTGGCAGAGAACAGATAAATCTCACAATTTACATTTGAGGTTCACTGGGCTGCTCCCCTCCATCACTGCAGCAGCCATGTCCTCAACAATGGGACCTGGTGACACCTCTTTTTTGTGACATCCACCTGCCAGACACTGCTGAGGACACAGACATCCAGCTTCATCCCAGAAGTTTGTGGTGGTGTTCTCCGAACCAGCTGAGGGCTGTGATATCAGAAAGATCTGAGATGGCAACTTCTCACCCCTTCTTCTCCACAGCACATGACCGTAGGTGCCACGAGTGCATTCCTTGTGTGACCCAGTACTGGAAGCTTTGTACTTTAAGGCTGGTGGACAATTGGGTGATCTGCTCCTGCAACCCTAAAAACTGATCTCAGTTAAACAACATCCCTGGTTTTAACCTCTGATGGAAGCTAAGAGAAGTGTAGTCCCACTGCTATTGCTGGCAAAGTTCTAGAGTTCCTGTCTGACTTAACACAGCTCATGCAGTCTCCTTCTGTCTTGGTTTCCTCATCCACTGAACACTTATACTTACACTTTTCTCTGAGAGGCATCAAGAGTAAAAGCACGCAAAATACAGAAGTCATCATCCTATGGGACGTTGTATGGGATGATGTAGTGGATAAATTTTTCTTTGAAAATACTGGCTCAATCCCTTCTCCTCTAATTTGTATTGCTGTATGAAAGGTGCCACTTTACCTTTTCCACAGTTTTCATCAACAAGTATCTTTTCTATGGCAGCTCTGTTACTCTCACTCTTGCTTGTTCATGGTATTGATGTTTTAGGGTCTCATGTGTGCATCTCACATTTACTTTTGCCAGAGAAGGGGGGAAACCCCTTTCAGCCTTCAAAAGTTTATATGCAAACTCCACTGAGATAATCTAGAATTTACTCTCCCCCATCTGCAAGACCCAGAGGTGAATTTAAAAGTATATAAACTTTATTAAAAATCTGACTGATGAAGATTTCATTCACCAAAATGTTTTGTTCTTTTCTGTTTCTGCCTGAGAACATGAAACTGATTCTCTCTCTGGGCAGAAATGAAGGGGTTTTTTGGAAGGCTTGTTTTTTCCCTTCAGCAAAAATTATTTTCCTTTGGAAAGTGAGAATTTCTTTTTTATCTCAGTAAAATCCTCCTCAGTTTTTCAATAACCTTCATGAAGTTCATTTTTCCAGTCACCCATTTAACCATGTGTTTATTTTTCTCATGATACCCCATTGTCTTTTCATAGCTGCTGTCTTGGCATGCAAGGTCTAACATAAAGCTTTTTATTGATCTGCTTCCCTCAGTGCATCAGGTGACGTCTTAGGCTAACCACATTTCTCCTATTTTGCATTTCATCTGTGTCAGCAAAAAACCCCAAACAACCTTCCTACCAACACACACAGCTCTGTTCCTTACTAATGCACATTTTCCATCTCGTGTAATTTATTGCATCTTGCGTTTTGGAAAAACTGTCACTGAGCCATAGAAATTAAGGAGAGAGGGAGAAGGTCTTTTGATTAATGGAGTAGGCTGAGGATGCAGGAGGTTTGGGTTCTGTCCTTTGCCTGTAATTTCTAGTGTGACCTTTGGCAGGTCACTGTTTGGGACAGAGAACATGCAATTTGTGATCTGTTTGTATGGTGTTTATTTCAATAGACCTGTGGCCTCAGCTAAGTCTCATTATGGTAAAATAACCAAAGAACCATCCAGGGATGCAGCTAATTAAAGGCCTGGGCAATCATATTGCCACAAGAAAATATACAACTGTATTTTTTTAGGCAGGGATCAGATGCTACTAAGTGTTAATCTGAAGCCTCACTTCCTTCAAGGACAGTGCTGTTTCACTCAGCAGGGAGGAAAGCGAAGTTTTGCATTTATCACACAGAGAATCAGCCCCCTTTATCCTGGAAGCAGGAGCAGACTTGTGTCTTTGTGCAGTGCTGCTTTCTGTAGGATGCAATCAGTTCCACTCCATTATAAGACAAATGGTTTATGGTGTTAACTGGCATTAACTGGAGGTGGGGTTGGCCTAAAACAAAGAGTTCTCTTTCACAAAATAGGGAGGGCAAAATTAAAAAAAAAAAAAAAAAAA